>MU860050.1:0-139906 GCA_033296875.1 Achaetomium macrosporum | reverse complement strand
ACACTCGATGCCAGACAGGTTACGGAAAGTGATTGCAGCTGAGGGTGGAAGTATCTAGTACTAAATTTGATATGATTTTTCTACCAAACTTAAAGTATCTATACTTCCTGATTATTTTGGTTAGTGTGTGGGGCTTGTATCATGCTAACGTTTAAAACCCCGGTGGAGGTGTATATATGGGTAGAGAAAATAACTGGCTTGACTTCGAGGTACTTTATAATAGAAATTGCTAGGAGAGTGACCTTGTAAATAGTTAGAGATTTCGATAGAGCTGGATTACGTAAGTAGTAGACCTATTTTGGTTAGTGAGTGGGGGTTATATCGCGCTAACGTTTAAAACCCCAGTGGAGGTATAGTGAACGACGGGAGGCCAACGAGGGGCACAAGGAATATTCTAGCCCAATATGGTTTAGCGCCTTGGCATACATGACATCAGCGATGCATGTGTTGTGCCCCACAAGGCTGCAAGCTCAAGCGAGGTTGTATGTACACTCCACCTTTGAATGTATGTACAATGTACACAATACGTCCTACACATGCAGAGGACTACACTTACTGAGTTAGCAGCGGCACTATGATGATGCCGGCGAGATATCATCTCAAGCAGCGTCATTCCGAAGCAGCGCCTGACTTAGGGTGCTAATAAATCCGGACACGCCGCAAAAGAGACGTGATGGGGAAAATCGCCTGTTGACCGCTGGCGGTCGACTGTAACTGTGACGTCTGAATATGCGTCACGCCAATTGACGTCAATCATCCCAGTCCATCATACGAAGTCTCACTCTCACAGACAGGCGGCTTCATGTTTGGCAGGATCCGACCTCTATCGACGAAGATGACTACCAATCTAAAAGTGCTCCACTTCACGGAGGCGTTGAAGCTGGTCTACGGACCCTTCGACCGTCTCTCGGAAGAGGCTGCGCGGGAGTGGACCGCTCCGGAGAAGCCCGGCGCCGGGGGCCATCGCGGCCGGTACCTGTGGACGGACGCTTTCGGCGTAGTCAACTTCATCACCTTGTCGAAAGAAACTTCTTCCGCAATTTACCTCACTTTAGCAAAGCAGCTCGCCAGAACCGTCCACGACGTCCTCGGCAGCACCAGGGATGGCATCGCTCGCCTGCCACGGGCAACTGACGCGGAACCGCTCAACGGCGGCCTTCGCATCGGCAAGCTCTCCGAGCATGGCAGTGACTGCGATGGGCAGTACCATCACTATCTGACGCTCTGGATGTTTGCGCTCAACCGCCTGGCCATCGCAACTGGCGAAAGTGAGTACAACCGGCTCGCCGTGCAGCTTGCCAAAGCAATCCACCCGCACTTCGTCATCCGCTGCGACGGCCAAGCCCTGCGTATGGTCTGGAAGATCTCCACCGACATGAACTCCGTTCTCGTGCCCTCCGAAGGCCACCTCGACGCGGCCACGGGCTTCGTGGTCTACCGGCTCTTGCAGCGCACGGCAGAGCGCTTGCAGGAGGGTTCCTCTGGTGTACTTGGCAGCGAGATTGCGGACTACAGACAGCTTATGAGCCGGAGTGGTCGGATGCACGCTAGTCGGGATCCGCTAGACCTGGGCATGGGGCTGTGGATGTGTCACTTTTTCAGGGTCGAGGACTGGGCGGCGGCGCTGGGCGCTCAGAGCTTGGAGATGGCGAGGACCATGTTGGACGAGAAGAGGGGTCTGATGGCGAGGGATGCGTCGCGGCGGTTGGCGTTCAGGGAGTTCGGGACATGCTTGGGCTTGCAGTGCTATGGGGTGGACGCGGACTTGGTGAAGGGGGTGGAGGCGGTGGTCAATTTCTGGCATCACTATATCGAGGAGTCGACGGACGAGGATCTGCGCCCGATCTCGTTGGTCATGTATGCCGCGGCGCTGATACCTGGAGGTGAGTTCTCCTGGCCGTGTTGACTTCAGAAGCTGACAATGTTACAGCCTGGCGGGACGAATATCTCGGCCATGCGTAAGGTGGTCTTGCGGTGGCTTCAGGTCACAACGATTCAGTCTGGTGTATCGTGCCGTTACTGTGTGGTTCCCTTGTACCTTGCCTCGATATCTTTGCTTCTTACTGGCCAAAAGAATGGAACTTGTAGAGATGAAGTCTTCGACGACTAGTGGTGTACACAGTATGGAGAGCTCCATGTCGTCTACGTAGACTCCCATCCAGACTACGGCGCTTCCCACATTGTACAAAGCTTAAGTAATATTCAGGAACTCGGCTCAGGGCGAGCCATCGTCCAATATTCCTTCTGGTGGATGGATAGGCAACACATTGGTAAGGGAGATTCTGGGCCCCTTTACATCCGAATCCTCCCTGATAGATTCTAGTTTGGACTACCACCAACCAGTCAGTACTACGGGTGCATGGTCTAGTGGTATGATTTTCGCTTCGCATTGACCAAGATGCGCTTCTGTGAAAGGTCCCCGGTTCGATCCCGGGTGCATCCATCCTTTTGCTCCTGTTCTAGCATGTTTATTTCGTTCTATTCTTCTCGCTTTTCGTTTTTTACCGTTTGGCTCTCGTTTCTCCCTTCCATTCACGTCCGCTCTTGGCACATGCGACATCCTCTACGGGAACACCAATCCATGAGGGTGAGTACTGTGAATGCCGAGGTCCATTGTGAATTGGAGATGATTCGGCTTTCGGACTCGGGTGATGATGCTCTCCAGGGTTAGGGCTCGCTGCGCCCACCATTCCACGCGCTGCCGTGGGTGCTCACTCATCGCTCTTCCCTTCAATGAAGCTGACGTTCGTCACAATTTGAATTCCGAGTCATGCGCGGACTGGCCAAACAGTCAATCCTTGGCTTCAACATGCGGCGACATCTTTGGTCGTCATTTTGCCGCTCGTCCGCGTTCCATGGCTCAGCCAACGCTGAGGCGAGGCGGAAGCTGTACTCTTGTTCCATTCGAAAGCTCCCTGCCATCTTTGCCCGAGGAGGAACGTCTAATGGGCTTGTTCTCTGGCGGGACCATTTACCGCCCGTCTCCGAATGGCACGAGGTCCTCCCTGCCGTCATGGGTTCACCAGATCCCTACGGACGTCAGCTTGACGGCATGGGCTCAGGCATCTCGTCCACGTCCAAAATATGCGTCCTAGCGCCGTGCTCAAACAGGGATATTGCCGACGTTGAGTTTACTTTTGTGCAGGTTGGCGTCAAGGACGGCACTCTGGACATGGCAGGCAACTGTGGTAACATGTTGTCCATCGTTGGCCCCGTCAGCTTTGACGACGGCCCCTTCCTGCTAGGCCGAGTGGAAGAGGATCCCGAGTCAGGCGCACGCACGGGGGTGGTGCGCATCTTGAACACCAACACATCCAAGGTGGTGGTTTCAAGATTTCCCGTTTCCGGAGACCCGCCCAGGTACTGCCCCGACGGGGATTACGAGATGGATGGTGTGCCTGGCAAGCACTCAATGATCTCGCTCAGCTTCCTCAGACCGGGTGGTGCCAAGACCGGTCAGACCTTACCAACAGGCAACTCTATCGACATCCTTACCCTGCCCGACGGGACCGCCGTCGAGGCGTCCCTCGTCGATGTTTCCAACCCGGGTGTATTTGTCCGACTCTCTGACCTCGGCATCCGGAACCCCGCATATCTGAATCCTCCGGCTGTCGACACGAACACGGCGCTGAAAGTCCGACTGGAACAGATCCGTCAGGCCGGCGCCTGTATGATGGGTCTCGATCCCAGAACGGAGAGCGTGCCCAAGATCGTTGTCGTGTCTCCTCCGAACATTGCTCAGCAGAGCCCAGGAGTCAACCTCAGGTGTCTCGCTTTGTCGATGGGACAGGCACATAAGGCGGTGCCGTTGACACTGGCACTGTGTCTTGGTGCCGCCGCACGGCTGCCGGGTACGATACCCAACCAGCTTACTGTCGGGACGGTCGAGGGAGATTCCATTGTCATCGGACATCCAAGCGGCACGCTGGACGTGGGGACGAAGGTCGAAGACGGCGAAGTCCTCTCGGCTGAACTGTACAGAACTGCTCGGGTGCTGATGAGGGGCGAGGTCTTCTACTGAGGCTGAGGAACGTTCTAATTGCCCGTCCCGAAAAAACAAGCGAACAGCAGGTCGATACTAAAGACCTACCAGAACCCAACAGGCTGACGTGAGGCCCCCCGGTCACGGGAGCGGTCGTCGCTGCGTCGCCACCCCGTAGCGAAGATCCAATGGAGGGGCCTTTTGCCTGATCATCATTCCGAAAAAGGGCTTTTGTAAGCTCGGAAAGCCCAGCTGTTTGTAAACAGGTCCGTACCCATGGGATCGCCCGTCAGGCGGCTCCCGTCGTTGGCTCGCCAAAATCTCGGCGCAGCAGGGTACGAGGCCACCACTCAGGGAACCGGGCCATCCAAGGCTGGTTGGCGTGCCGATTACTCATGGATCGGACAAATTTGGCAGTGCGTGGAAGTCAGGTCTTGATTCGTTTACCGTATGCGGGAGGCCCCCCGTATCCGGTAGTATTACCTCGTATAGCTTAGCCATCCCGTTGAGCCGGGTTTTGAGCGTCACCGAAGGCTGCTGCCCGGCAAACTAACTGCCTAGCCCCAGGGCTGACCAACCGCAGGTGCTGTTGAGGCATCGTTGGGGACGACTTAGTATCACAAGTCTCTACAGCAAGCAAGCCAGATAGATGTTCGGGTTGTCTGGGGACACAACCCCAGTGACCGCTTCGCCTCTTACAAATGGACGAGACGTGGTAATCGGGCACGCTGTCGGCTTTCTCAGGAATACTTTAGCTTGCGTGTAGTCGCATTGAGATGGGCTTCTGCACTGCAAGCAGAGCCCCCATAACCCCGTGTTTGTTAGTTGCCCCATTGGGCCTGCCGCAAGCCAGCTATTCGTGTCTGTTGGAACCGAGGTCATGGACCACTTCAACGCAACAATCAAGGATGGAAAACTGATCAAAACTCGTCGAGGACTACAGGTTTCACGGCAAAGGTTCAACGGCCTTTCTTTTGTCAACGCATCTCCGCACCATCCTTCTGGGTCGGGTCCTTCGACGGTGCCAGAAGCAACTTGGTCGTCGCAACGCGAGATCAGATTCGTCGAAGAGGGAACTGAGTCGGGAAAAGAAACATCTGAGGTTCACCGGAGGGATGTCGATACCCTGGAGCTCTCAGACACATCCCAGGGAAGTAGACGGCGACGGAGGGCCCCTAGGAGAGGAAAGCCGCCGGCGGTATCCAGGGCTGAAACACCGGCTCAGCCATCTCCAACGCCCCTCGAAGAGCGAGGATTCCAACTCGAACACCGGGGCATAAACCAGGGCATCCTTCAGCTCGACCCGGATCTCGACAGTCTAGGATTAGACGCGCCGGCAGATGCTGTCCCGGAGCCAGATTTCTTCTCGTCTGAGGAGAACTGGGCGCTGTTCGAGCGCCACTTCGACCACACACCGCGTTGCCTCTATCCGTTTGAGGACATCCTGGCGTACAACCCAGTCAGAGCAAGCGACTTCTACACGATGGTCACAGGGGACGCGGCGGCTATGCACTGCGTGCGGATGTGCGGGGACATCACAGAAGCAATCATCAGCTCAGAACCAAAGCCGGATTGCCTCTCCTACCACATATCCAAGATATGTGCCATCCTCAACCAGAAGTTGAACCAAGACCAGGCAGCCGATGCAGCAACCATGCATTGTATCGCAACCTTGGCATGGACGGGGGTATGTGCCCATAGTCTTACCCATGAACGCTAGCGTCCATTCGACGTGACTGACCACCCATACCGCCCAGTGCTATGTTGGCCGTCTCGACCACTGGCTACTTCACATGAGCGGCCTACGGAAAGTACTTGATCTAAATGGGGGTATGACTGGACTGCCACCGTGGCTGCTGGCAGAGATCCACACGTGAGTACGGGCTTCGGGTTTCGAAGTCGAAATTAGAAGGAGCTAACGAGTCATCTACAGCGCCGACCTCAAAGGCGCCGCGGCCCTCGCTTCAAGTCCTTTCCTCCCGTTTGTTCGCTCATACGAGCCAAACCCCATTCCCGATGTCGTGCCTCTCCATATGCGTGAGCGAACGTCCGAGTCACTACGCGCCCTCCTGAACCAACTGCACATCGATCCTGAGGTCATCGCCTCTCTCCTCTCCCTCTCAGTTTTCGCCTCCGCAGTCAGGCTGGCTCACCAGTATGCAGGCACTGTGGCTTTCGAACCCCACCCCTTCACAGAGGAATGGCAGGCCATCATGCACGCCCTACTCTCACAGCCGGGCCCTCTTCGTGCAAAAGAATCCGACTCCGGCGCCGGCAGCTCGTTCTCAGCCCAAGTCTCTTCAACATCCCATACTGACGGCCCCGCATCGCCCGTAAGAAGGTACATGAGAAATCACCGGCTACTCTCCTCCATTCCCGTCATCTCCTCGACACCTCTCGGCCCCGGAGGGCACTTCGAACCGGCCCTGCGGATAGCCGCTTTGCTGTTCCTGAAAGAGCTACTTCCAGACTCGCCGCGCAATCTGGGCGGCTACGGCGTGCTTCTGAGTCTATTTCGCCAACACCTTGCCGAGATAATACGGTGTTTTGGGAGCGGCGGCGACGGCGGAGAGACGCATCCACTAGCGAGCAGAGCAACAATAATAACGACACGAGCCAAACCCTCCCTTAGTGCTAACGTCGATCCGCGCTTGACGGCCGATGACGCATCGTCGCCGCCGCCATCACCAGCTCCCAGGAGCATAAAAGCGGTCACAATCTTTCTCTGCCTGATCGGCGACCAACTGTCCCAAATAGGGGACACCAACGAGCGCCGGCTCGGCGAAGAGGAGCGCTACCCCCGCGCCGTGTACCGCGAGTCCCTGAGGAAGGTAGCTGGGTTGACAGATGAGCGAGGTGTTGATGCACTTGGTGAGGAAGACCTGATTCTGGTGAGGTTATTCCATTTAGAAATGGTGTTTGGCAACCGGAATAGGGAGGGTGATGAGAGTGCTTGGGATTGGAGGGAGGCTTTACGGCAAATCATAGCGGATGGGCAGCTTTGTAGCTAAAACGATATAGCACAGGACGTTGGCGTAGGATTACACAAGGGTCGAGTTGTAGAGGAAAGGCGATGGTTTAGATTGATCGGATGGGTTGGACCTAAATAACTGTGCAGCCTCCCCATGGTCAAAAAAAGCCGTACAAAATATCCTGACAGTTCAAGCAAGGAGTCAAAGAAACAGAATTAAATCTGAAAAAAAGAAAGAAAAAGGGGAAAAAAGAAAAGAAAGAGAAGGAAGAAGAGGAAGAGGAAGAGGAAGAGGAGGAAGAAAAAACGAAAGGAACGGGACGATTACGGTGCTTTAGTAACTAGTGCATTCCGTTCCATCTTCATATTTGGGTGGACGGCTTTTTCTGGCCAAAGGGTGGCAGCATAAGAGGGAATGAACCTAACAGCTGGCCTGGACATGATACATTTGAAGTACACCATGTCGAGGAACGAGACCCAGATCGGAGGCAGACGCTCGATAATCACCTCTGCCGCGAGGTATCCTATTTAGTACCAAAAACTGATTCACCAGTCAGTCATACCAGTAATACATGTTTACCATTCCGCTAATCCCGTCCACTCTCTGCCGCAACCGAAGCCCCCATCACCTTCACTCCTCATCATCTGCGTCAACCATACTGGTATCAGCCCGCCCATCCTCCTCACCGCCGCTAGCCGCGCCGGGCGTGGGAGCTGCCGCAGGAGGGGATGCGCCCACCCCTTCTTCCTCATCACTCTCGTCCAAGATGCGTCCGCGGCGCGACCTCTTAGTCTGCGGCCTCCGCGTCACAGTCTCCTCCTCATCTTCATCCCCTGCGTTACCCGCCTCCGCCTGATCCCGACCTCCACGGCCCTCCTCCCTGTCCACGTCCATCCGGTCAGCATCGTCGTCATCCCCGCCAGCCGCAGACGACTCCCTCCTCCGCGGACGACGGGCCTGTCTCCGGTCACTCTCGTCTCCTTCCTCCGTCGCGGACGCGGGCGTCTGGCTCCGGCTTTGGGTACCAGAGTCCCTCTGCGACCTCTGCAGTGCGCGCTCCGCCCTTTCAAGCGGATCCTCTTCCTCTTCCCCACCGCGGCCGGAGCCGCCCTCGTCATCCTCATCACTGTCAACCACGATCTCGGCCGACTTGTACTTGGACGACTCCTTCTTGCTAGCCAGCCGCTGCCTCTTCTTCGGTCGTCTCTTTTCGCCGCCGCTAGCAGCGCCGGAGTCCTCGCCGTCGGTCTCGCCCTCGGCAGCCTTCTTCTTGCGCGATCTCCGGCCGCCGCCTTTCGAGGATCTTGGCTCGCCCGACCGCGAGTCGCGCTCGCGCCGCTGCGCCGTTCGCTTCCGCCGCTTCACCTTCTCGCCCGTCTCCGGATCTGTCGTCATCTCGGCCTCGAGGCGCGCCCGCTCCTCTTCGGCGCGCTGCTCGGCGAGCGCCCGGTCGCGGGCGGCGATCTCTTCGCGCTCCTTCCGGATCTTCTCCTGCCGCTCGCGCTCCGCCTCCTCCACCTTGCGGCGCTCTTCTTCGCGCCGCCGGAGCTCCGCCTGGCGCTGCTCGAGGGCCGCGGCGAGCTTTTCCTTGTTCTTGGCTTCGTACTCGCGCTGGCTGGCGAGGGCACGCTCGAGCTGCTTGCGCTGCGTGTTGCGGGCCATGTTGGCGCGCTGCTCGATGTCGTGTTTGGGGTAGGGCGGCGAGGGCGAAGCGGCGATTTCGTCGAGGGCCGTGATCGCTGATTCGAGACCCTCGGCGGCTTCTTCTAATTGGAAGGAAGTACGCTCGCTGTCGCGCATGGAGTGGAGGGTGAGGGCGAGTTGGATTTGCACGAAGGCGACGTTGAACTTGAAATGAAGTTGTTCAGGGGCGACGGAGAGGGCCTGGGTTAGTTAGCATAGAGCCTAATTGTTTATTATGTAGCGCAGAACTGGTTTACCTTCTTGGCATAGTCCAACGCCGTCTTGTAGGCGTCCAGATTGCGCTCTGCCCGACCCTTATTGAGCCAGGTTCGCCCAAGGCACGACAGAATGCCGGCATCGTTGGTCTTCCCCTCCTTGGAGAGCGCAATCTCGTAGCTCTCGATGGCTTTGGTGAACTGTCGCAGCTCGGCGTAGATGTGGCCCAGGTTGACGTAGACATGCGCGTCCTGGATGGTCTCGCGCACCTTGATGAAGATCTGCAAGGCATTCTTGTAATCCTTCTTGTCCTCCGCGAGCGCAATGGCGATCCCCTGGGCCGCATACGCATTCTTGGGGTCAAGCTGCAGCGCCTTGTCGAAGAATTCGACCGCACGGTTGTACGCAGCACTCCGCTTCTGTTTGTCTTGCTCCGTCTCGCGGCGCATCTCGCGAGCGGACATGAGGTGCAGGTTGCCCATGCCTACAAGAGCATATCGGTCGTGCTTGTCGTAGTTTTGTAAAGTGTGCTTGTAATGGCGCTGCTCGGGGTCCTCTGCAATGTTCGCCGGCCGTCTCTTCGAGTTCACTTTGCCCAAAAACCAGCCGTACAAGGCGCGGACTTCCAAATCGGACGGGTTCTCCTGGTAGAGCTTAGCTACCGCGTCGGGTCCCTCCTTGTTGGGATTCTTGCGCAGCTTGATGTACGCGAGCCTTGTCCGAGCGTCCGTGTAGTCGCTATGGCGGCTTAATAGGTGCTCGTAGGTCTCGATAGCCTTATCGATCTCGCCCTCATACTCATAACTCCGACCGAGATTGAACGAGATTGTTGTCAGAAGGGCGTCGGTGTCGACTTCGCTCTCAGTCTGGCTAATGCGAGCGCAAGAGTCAAGAGCGGCCTGGAAGTACTGAGTAGCAAGCTCATGCTTTCCATCCTGCGAGTAGAAGCAGCCGATGTTGTTGAGCAGCTGCGGCGGAAGGAGTTTGCGAATGGCAGCGCGGATGGCCGCTTCATCCTCTGTGTCCGCAGGATACTCCGACTGGGGTACCTGTTCAATCTCCAACTGCTCGGCCTGCTGAAGACATTGCAGCGCCTTGTCCGGGTTGTCGTTTTCATACAGACGCGCGAGGTTCAGTAGAACGGCCGCATCTGGAGCGAGCTTCTTTTTTGGGTCCTTCCAAGCGGAACGGACGCTCTCCAAAAGTCCAACGGCTTTCTTTACCTCGGCGCTTTTGTCCTCCTTCACCGCTGCGGACTGGTTGGCGAATACCTCCTCAGCATACAGTGTACCAAGCAAAACCATGGCTTCGTAATTCTTGGACTGCTGGATCATCTTCTCCAGGCGAAGCTTCGCTTCACCGAGGTCGTTCTTGATCACGGAGAGCTGTGCCACGCCAAACTTGGCGGGCAAGAAGCCGCGCTCAGTCCCTCCTCGAGCATCGTCGGCACGACGGTAGTAGTCGCTGGCGCGGTCCAGGTTACCATCGTAGTGCTCTTTTCGGGCAAGAAGGTACCAGCCGTCACTGGCGACGGCGTTGACATCGGTATACTGGATGGCCTTGTGGGCAAGGGCGTCCACATTCGCAAATTGCTTCCGGGAGAGGAAGTAGCCGGCGAATGTGGCGCAGGCGAGGGGCAGGTTCTTGTCCAACTTGAAGGACTTCTGGGCGTATTCCGTCATGGCCTTTTTGTACAAGCGAATGAACTCGGGACTGTTAATCGGCACGTGGCCACTTACGTCAAGGTAGTAGAGACCCAGCAGGATGTTCGCGATTTTGGAGTCCGGGTTGATCTCCAGGCAACGCTCCCAGGCAATCTTGGCATCGTCTTTGAAACCGAGTTGCCAGAAGCAGCACCCGATGCCGATGCGCGGGTCTGGGTCAATCATGTCCGGCATCTTGGCCAGCACGGCTTGGTAGGTAGCCAGGGACTCTGGGTACCTGCCAAGCGAGAACAGGGCGCGCGCCTTCCCCATGGTCGCCAGCATGTTCTTTCCCTGAGAAACACGAATTGCTTCCTCAAACGACTTTAGGGCATTGCGCAGCTGTTCTGCCTTGTGCGAGTCGACTGCTCCGGGAGCCGTGGACGGTAGCTGGAGGGATGCCCTCAGGAGGATCAGGACACCGCGAGCTAGGAAGAGCGGCGGGAAGGCTGGGTTTATCCGCGACGCTTCATTAAGGCTCTGCGTGGCCAGCTGGAGGTAGTATTCTTTTGTCTTTGCCTCTGAGACTAGCGAGCCCTCGGGAGCTACTCTGGGCGCCTCCCTGCTCTTCCACAGGTACAGCCAGCAGAGGCAAGTGATGATGCTGAGTTTCTCCCGCTGGTTCGCCTGCAGGACATTGGCGCCGCGGATAAGCATCTCGATGGCAAAGTCGATTTTGTTCTGCTTCGCATACGCCAGGGCGACCGTCATCCAGTATATCCGGGGCGAATGCTCGTTCTCAAAGACAGCGCACAGCTCGGTCGGGTCGTCAGGCAGCACTTGAAGGTCGATCTCGACCTCCATCTCATCCGGCATAGGGATGTCGAGTGTGGCAGGGATATCGGAGAAGCGCTTGGTTTTCGGGACGCCGTTCGCGGGCCCCGCAGGGCCGCCGTGGAGTTGGCTGCTCAGAAGAGTCGAAGCCATGGTGTCTGATGCTGACGCGTCTAGCGCGAAGTATCTCGCGTCGAGGCCGTGGAAACAAGCCGCCGTTAATTAGGGATTGGCAAAGAGGCCGGCGGTATCTGGTCGTCGTCCTCGAAGTCGCAGAAAGCGGAGCAATCAGCAGAACGGCGAAGTTTCATGGAAGGATTTCTGTATTCAAATGTGGTCGCGACTCAATCGCTAGCGCCGCATCATGGATGGTTGCTTTGCAGTGCTGCGATGAAGAATAATGGCAGCTCGTGGGAAGAGGCAGGTAGTCAGGCGTCGCCTCAGCAGTTTCTAAGGATTGTTCCCTATTGATGCCAGCCGTGAATAGCGGTCCACTTGGATTGAATGGAGCAGTGATGATGAGGCTGAACAAGCCTGTGATGGGAAGAGGATGCCGAGAGGTGTGGGTCCCTGCAGGAAAGTCGCCTTTGCAGACATCCCTGCGCGAAGCAGCTCTCTGATTGGGTCGTGTTCAATGGAGCATGTTCACGCAACGACACCTGCCCAACGAGGCTGCACTTTTGGAACTCCCGTCTCCTGCTTTATGAGTTCAGCTTAGGTTCCGACTCCAAGAGGACGAAGTGATTTGCACCCTGTGGTACCCGCCTACGACCTACGACGCTGTAGTCACTGCACAGTCCGCGCACCCAACATATGAGTCATGCCCTCCGAAGTCAATGCAGCTACCGCATTTGCACTGCATCCTCCATTTGGTCTCAGCAGTACAGTTTGTTGTGCCAAGGAGCATAACATCATATCCAGGAAGGGTCAATATACTAACTTCAGGGCCACGGTGCGCGGGGCACTGAACGGGGTTTCAGAAGAATTCTGAATCCTCTGGCCCCGGGCTGTCTCGTACTTGAACGACTGGATGTCTATGCTAATAGCGCTTAACGGCCATCATAGGGTTATGATAGTTAGTTCAGGGAGCACGCGGATACCCCTAGACACATACGACAGGGTCTCTCGGTGCACTGGTGAGGAAAGCCTCAAACCCTGCAGGTCGGGCTTTAGAGAGAGGTTGCTTCAGCTTCATACAGTGCCAGTGTAGATTGGCGCATGTTTAGTCACGGCTATTGTCTGCTGATTGACCTGCTGGAGCTTCTCAGAGCTCGCTGTTGTTTTCAGGGTCTCTTCAGAACGCGGGGTATCAACTCTGCTCGGTTCGTATCGACCGAAAAGTGCCTGGTCATCATTCTCTCTTCCCCTCTGTTCATTTTTCACTGTAGAAACCACCGACACAGCGATCATTGCAGGCAAATCCAGCTCACTGAGTGCTCGTCTCTCTCTCTTTTGAAGCCGCGACTGAGCCGCTTGGTCATCTCGTTGCATTAGGCTGCCACTGCCTCCACAAAAGGTATCGATGGCGCCGCCAGCTTATGCTACCGACTTCCACCTCGGAAACGGGCCTACCCGACGAGCCGGGGACGAGACCTGTTCTGGCTGGAACTGCCTCAGCGACGCTACACAGACAGGCATCATACTCGTTGTCATATGCTCTGTGGCAGTCCTGGGTTACATATACTGGCGGTTCAAGATCAAACCTAACCAGCAGCATGGCGGGAACCATGGCCGATCTTCGACCAATGGCTACTGGGAAGTTACGCGAAGCAGCCCGAACAGAGTGTCAATCACCATCTACCGTGAGCCCAGGCCCCCGAACGATCAAGAAGCCGGCAAGGCAGACAACAGGGGCGCGGTGCGAGTGAGAGGAAACAAAGAAAACAATAAATCCACCCAAACGGAGGAAAACGTCTTTAACCCGACAACTCCACAAGCTGGAGATGCTTGCGTTCCACAAATCCATCTGCTACCGCCGCCACCACCTCCTGTTCCGGTCTTTTGGACGGCTGCTGCCCCTTCGACCGTCCCACCTCCACCGCCATCCGGACATTCAGTTCCTTGGCCTTCCGGACCTCCCCCAGTTCCACTCTATCCGATCCCTGTTGGTCCCGGTCTGGTGACAACCTCTTACCCCCCAGATGTGCCACCTCCGTACTTCAACCACTCCGCTTCACACAATTTTGAGCGTTATGATCCCAAACAAGGGATTGAGGCGACTGCACGATCAGCTTGGACACCCCAGCCAGCGCGGTGGTCGAGCCCTCCGAGAACAAACCAAGAGCGAATGCATCGCGCAACCCCGCCTGCGAGGAACCAGAGCCAGTGGCGGCGTTGGTTCTCCTGGGGAGGAAGACCGCGCATGCCTGGTCACGCCAGGACCCTGTCTGATTCGTCCTCTACCATCACCAGATCCCGATCGCCTTCCTCTCCTCCTCATCCAGCTTTTCCACGACCACACGGCCGTGGAGTAGGTCATCTGAAGAATTCTCCAAGCAGGAGAGCCCGGCAATCCTCGGTGAACCATCGTCGAACAGAACACTACACACGACGCCCGTGGCAAAACCAGGCTGAAGGCGAGCAGCACCAGGCTGAGGGCAAGCAGCGCTCACCCCACCACGGCTACGGGCCTAGCTATATCAATCCGAGCGTCGAGGCTGTGTGCAACAGTTCGGAATTGGCAGGACCGCACCACAGAGTCAACCGGCAACCAAGCAGGGAGAGGCCTAGCTGCCGCGATCGCGGCCAAGCCACTCGCCCAGTGCCTTCAGATTCCGCTTCACTGTCTCCTTTGCCCCGGCAGCGTTCTCTATCGCCCCGCCCAAGTAGAAGAGAACCAAGTCCAGAAATACAATCTCCAACCCCTGAACGCCGCCGAGCACGGGTGTCGTTCGAGCGTGCCGGAGATTCCGATCGCTCGTCCACACCATCGCCGCGTGACTCAGGCGCACGGAGGCATTCAGCAACTTGGTATGCACGGAGGAATGGTCGTGAGGACATTAGCAGGCGCCGATCACAACTCCGAAGAGAAAGGGAGCCGGCTCCATTGCTGTTTGAGGTGTTCCGTCTGATACGCCATGCTCTGCGTGGCGATTACTAAGAACGGGGCCTAGTCAAGATCCTGGGTCAACCGGAGGAGTGACTCTGTAGAACTATGTAGGCTTTAGAGAACTGGGACGTCTCCTGTTGATTTGAGTAAGCACAAGGACCAGGAACATACCTTAAGCTACCTTACCTATGGGATGGTTGCCAGTCTGACAGCCGCGAGCTGTCAGGAGGAGAGTACCTGAAGGGTGTATATCTGGTTATTATGATATGTGTGGGCACTTTACCTTCCCCTAGTACGCAATTCACTTGTGCCTGCTCTGTTTCTGAAAACCAATAGGAAGCACTCTGGCAACACCATTTCGAAGAATGAGTGATTCTGGACGCTGACGCTCCCCACTCATTCTCTGGCCTTTCCTGCTACAAAAATGCGCAACCAGAAGCCCAGGTGAGCGGTGTGTTACTGGGTGTAGAAATGGTTACCTACGTAAAGTAGTCATTAAGTACTGAAGAACTGAATGAAGTCCCAGCACACACCCCGTCAAAGATGGCCTCTGGATCTCATTGATGTGCACTTGTTATGCCTTCGATCGCTGACTCCACTGATGAGCTCCAGGGTTCAATGAGATCAGGGGGTTGGGCTGAAACCTTTTGGGAAGCTTCGAACCAACTGAGATAAAGGTACTTCATCGGAAATGACGGTAGAAAATGGCATCTACAATTCTCAGAGCACAATCATTTGAGTGTTGAATGAAAGGTCCCTTTGAGGAATTGAAATGGGGGTTCTCAAAGCTGACGCAAATCCACATCCCGGCTCCCAGGGGATCCGCCAGGTGGGACCGCATTGCGGGGCAGCTAGATCTTGCCTTTTTGGGCAACTCTTTGTTTACGTAACGCCAGGTTGGCCTGTGCGGCACCGTCGTCATCTTCTTGGCAGGCTGTGCCTCGCATCGCCTGCAGTGGAAGCTCCGGCCCACTCAAGCGCAACGACAAAGGTCTTGAGACAAGCGGCGCATCAACCTCACCACCACCTCACCGTTTTACGTCTGGGCACGCGCATTGCACAGACATCCGAAGCAGCATCTTTGAACACCCATACATCCACCTACAGAGGTACGCGCACATTCGAGATAAAGAGTGTTCACGAATCCCTGACGTAACCCCGCGATCCCCAGCTTCCCGGCGCTTTGCGCCGAGCTGTGCCTGAGGCCAAGTTCTGTGTTTGCGTCTTCTAATTTCATCATTCTTTCATTCGCTCTGTGCGTGGATGCAGCTTTTCACCTCATCGTTCTGGCAATCATCGGTAGAGGCGCGGTAAGATGTGGAATGACGAGGATAACAACCCTTATGGCGGGAGCTTTGAGCGCAGGGACTCCTTTGCCTCTTCCGCCAATCCCTCCTCCCCCGTCACACACGACTGTGAGTGTTTCAATAGGATCCCAGGGCGTCTATACAATTCAACCGTCGAAACAGAATGTCGCTGTCGGGGGACTTCCACGATATTTTCCTCGATTCTCCGAATGAGGATACTGATGCCGACTGGGAGGTAGTAGACCCCCGATACGATGCCCCCAACACCCCATCTTCCACGGCGGATGAAGCCCCGCGACACGAGTCCACAGATGCCGAGAGCGAGGAGGAGGAAAATGCCCGCTCCCAGGGCGAGCTTGTGCCCCGGCGCAAACCCGGTGGTTACGACAGTCGCGTAGAGCAGATGCTCTATGAAAATCCGGAGCTGCCTATCTTGATCACCGATGCGGGGAAAAGCTCAGAGAGCGGGAGATATATCGTTTACACGATCAAGACAGGGGTAAGGCCGAGCTTATGGCTTGCTGTCGGGCGGATCAGACACTGACCAGCATATCTCTAGGAGCTTATAGTGCGCCGGCGCTACTCAGAGTTTGCGTCCCTCAGGGATGCACTGACGAGGCTACACCCAACCCTCATCATACCGCCCATTCCAGAGAAGCATACCATGGCTGATTACGCCGCCAATCCAACCAATGCAAAGCAGGACCAACAGATAATCGACCTGCGGAAGCGCATGCTCGCGGTGTTCCTGAACAGATGTCGACGGATGGAACAGGTACGCACAGACGGTGTTTGGTGGAGGTTTCTTGACCCGAATTCGAGCTGGGTAAGTTGTAGTCCCTAAGACTTAAGGGAATCTTGATTAATACGTCCCAGAACGAGGTCCTGCATTCCCACCCCTTGGCCTCCATCCCCAAGTCGATCATGAAAGCACCTCCTCTAGACCCCGCCAACCCTACTCCTGGCCACGAATATCTACCTGTTCCAGGCAATTCGGCGAAGCTTAAATCAGTCCCTGCACCATCTGTAGCAGACAGTACGACTGGTGCGCAGGTCTTCGCTCGTTTTCCACCTGAGAGCAGCTCCCTGAGCGAGCATGAGCTCGACCCTTACTTCACCGCGTTCGAGGCGTCTATCAGGGAACTGGAGGCGCTCCTCATGGGCTCCATGGAAAAGGTCAACCGGCGGACACTTAGCCATCTGTCGTCCTTAGCCTCCGACCTGTCTGAATTGGGTGCTAGATATAACGCCTTCGCGCTTTCGGAACCAGCCCCGTCGCTCGCGCCCGCGATTGAGAGGATAGGGCAAGCAGCTGATTCATCTTATATCGCCACCGAAGAGTTATCGACCTCGTTGGGCGCGAGCTTTGCTGAGCCGATGCGCGAGAATGCGCAGTTCGCTGGTGTCATCCGGAGCGTGCTGCGGTATCGAGTGTTGAAGAGGGTGCAGCAAGAGATGACAAACGACGAGCTCAACAAAAAGAAGATGCTGCTAGAGCAACTGGAGCAAAGCGAGGCCGAGGCCAGAAGAATTGAGGAATACCTAAGCGGTAGCCAACAAATACAACCACCAAGGCGCTCGACTAGTACGAGGGAACCGCAGACCCATCGCCGCGATGTCGCTAACGAAGACACCGCGTCGATCGACTCGGATTTTCCCCCAACACACGGCGATTTGTCGTCGGCGCCGTCCGCTAGCGTCGGAGCGCCGGAGAGGACAGCGGCGGCTCCAAGCCATAGGAAGGCACCGAGCGCGGCATCCATTACGGGTAGGATCTTCGGTCCTATTCGCCATGCAGTCCAAGGGGTGGTCGACGCCGATCCGGAGAAAACGCGGCGTGACACCATAACCAAAACCAGGGAGTCGATCGCTCAGCTTGAGCAGGCAAAGCTCGCGTCGGCTCAGGATGTCAAGGATGCGAGCGCAAGCATCTTCAAGGACCTGAAGAGGTTTCAACGAGAAAAGGAGGAGGATTTGAAGCGATATATGGTGAGTTACGCTGTCAATTCGAGGAATATCTGGAGTACTGACGATTGATGCAGCTTGCCTACGCAAAGAGTCAAATTGAATGGGCGAAAAAGAACAAGGAGACATGGGAGGAAGCAAAGGCGGAGGTTGAGAAGATCGACGAGTCCTAGGGGCCGGTGCCAATTCCCCCTTTCTTTTATTTAATATCGCCAGCGTCCAAACGCGGTGCCCAGCCATAGAGGCCCGATAATGCCAAGCTTCCCCTATAATGTGTCACGTAGAAATCCCTGGGCCATAGATGGAGCAATCCGTGGTCAACAACAGGATTCTTCCAAGCTCTTCAGTGTCATGTGTGTCCAGCCTCCCCATGGTCAAAAACGCCGTACACCAAACTAAGGTACCCGACAGTTTCAGTAACAAGGAGTCAATCAAACAGGATTAAATGTAAAGAAAGAAGAGAAAACAAATTGAAAGAAAGAGAAGGACGAAGAGGAACAGGAAGAAGAGGAAGAAAAGAAAGGAATGAGGGAAATAAGGTATTGTACTGGTGAGTTTCGCTCCATGTTAATATGTGGTGTACAGCTTTTTCTAGCCAGAAGGTGCGAGCATCTAGATATCTCAGGGTTGGGGTTCGGCTAAACTGACTGCCCCTCACTAACTAAGTGGCTAAACACACTTGAAGTTAATGTATATACACAGTACCTACGTAGTACAGGAGAATGCTGGTTTATTTGTTAGTTCGGAACATCCCTGCATAAGACTTTCTCTTCTCCAGTAGAGCGTCGTGAGCGATGTGACCAACCGAATCCCTCAGATCCGACCCACAACACCCCGATCTTGAACCTTCCTACCCCGAGCACTACCAGCACCCGCTTCATACTTCCGAGCACTGCCCTATAAATCAGGCCTCGCCAGGATCTAATATTTAAGAAGCCAGAACGCTTGTTTTGAGAGAAGAATAGGGCTATTATCGACATTCTTTAGGGATTCTGTTATTTTACTCCACTTAAAGTACCGAGCTAACAAACAAACCAGGGTTGGAGTGTAGCTCCTTCTTCAACAGGCTGAGCTCAGCCTGATCAAGTGACGCTGATAAGACAAGATAAGACCCGATAACGAGCGTTAAGCCGGCCCAGAGTCCCGGATCCTGTATTGCGCCGGGGTGTCCTCGTGCTCAAACGCCTATTAAACAAATAGGCCCCGGCATCTGACCGTATTGGCGCCTACCGCTCTTCAAGGCCTGCTGATTGTTGTCCGCCGAACGACTCTCCATCGTCGCTGTCGACGGAAGCTGTTCCAACCCTACCATTCGCCATGGACGAGAGCGCGCGCCCTCTCCACGACATTGCGAACCCAGGCATAAAGGCTCCCGGGGATCTCCTCAGAGAGCTGCGCGCAGAGGTCGCAAATTTGCTGGGTCGCAATTCATATAGCTTCCCTGGCGCGCAACCGGTCAGCTTTGCCCGGCGACACTTGGATGAGTTGCGCAAAGAAGAGTGAGACCACACCCTTGCGCGCTCCTGGGGCCGCCCTACTCACTGTCCGCGAAGAATTTGGCTGACCTCGTTGTGTCCCGTATAAGTTATTACGTTTGCGAAAAGTCTGATGGCATCCGCTACCTCCTCTACCTCACCTCCGACGAGCACGGCGGCGAGTGCCACTACCTGATCGACCGCAAGAACGACTACTGGTGGCTGCACCAACGCAACCTGCACTTCCCGCTGGCGCACGACCGCGCAGCCTTCCATACCGGCACGCTCATCGACGGCGAGCTGGTCATGGACTCGCTGCCCGACGGCTCCAAAGAACCAAAATTCCTCGTCTTCGACCTGCTCGCGCTCGACGGCAAGGCCGACCTGCTGTCGAAGCCGCTCGACAAGCGGCTGGGGTATTTCAAGGAGCACGTCATGAAGCCGTACAAGAACCTCTTCGCGGCGTTCCCCGAGGAGCTGCAGTACCAGGCGTTTAAGGTGGAGATGAAGGAGATGCAGTTCTCTTACGGGATCGAGATGATGTTCCGCGAGGTGCTGCCGAGCCTGAAGCATCAAAACGACGGGCTGATCTTCACGTGTCGGACGAGCCCGTACCAGTTCGGCACCGATCCACACATCCTCAAGTGGAAGGCGCCGCATGAGAACACGGTGGATTTCCGGCTCAAACTGAACTTCCCGCTTGTGGAGCCCAACGAGCGGGAGAGGGCGGAAGGCCAGACGGAGCCGTTCGTGGATTACGAGAGCGTCCCCGACGCCAGGCTGCTCGTGTTCACCGGGAATGAGCGGGGCGGGCCGTCGTACGACGAGTTTAAGGAGCCGTTGTACCTGACCGAGGATGAGTGGGAGACGCTCAAGAGCTGGGGGGATCCGTTGCAGGACCGGATCATCGAGTGTTGCTTGGATGAGGAGAAGAGGTGGCGGCTATATCGGTTCAGGGACGACAAGACGGAGGCAAATCACATCAGCACAGTCAATAGTGTACTCGAGAGCATCAAGGATGCCGTCAGTGAGGGGGAGCTGATGGCGGCCGCCAAGGGGATAAAGGATGGCTGGAAGATGAGGCAGCAGCAGCATCGCGATCATTAGCTGGGTATACTGGAACTGGGTGTAGGATGGGTTCAAGAAGACGGTGTTTATCAGGACTGGGCTACCGGTTATGGCGTTTTTGGTTACGCTGATCTTCCGTTTGTCTATAGACAGCTCCTGGGACAGCGATATGATGGGATTACTACGGCACAGTGGGTTAGTAGGTTTTGGTACCTGGTATTCAGGAGGACAGGAGGGCCTAATCCGGGCGTTATGGGTGTTGCTTGGTAAAAGACTCACCATCTTTCCCACCTGGCGAAGTTGAAAGGCTAAATGTGCAAGCCCGTAGCTGCCATTGGCGAAGAACACGAGCTCAACCCACCACCGCTCGTGGTTAACGCGCCATTACGCGCCATGACACGCTGTTTGAAACTTAGGGCATGGGCCGTCACAGTCAATGATCGCACGGGTTCATGCTCAAAGAGACGGGAGTATGACGATTTAGACACACAGGAGTATGGGTTCAATTAAATCAACAAGAGCCTCCAAGTCAGCCGGACCAACTGCAGTGGTCAAGCCCAGCTACACAAGATAACCCCTTTGACATTTGACCCATCCATGGCTCCAGTGAAGATCACGTAGCTAGGCAGACAAAAACACAACGCACTTGCAGTCAGGAATTTATTCATCTGACCCTAAAAGCCGCCATCCATCCACGCAGGCTATCGCTCAATCCATGAATTCACCCCGGTTCATAACAAGAACACCCCTTCCATGAGAACCCACGCGAATGCATGCATTCAGACCTCACGCGGCAATTCCAAACCAACTAGCCATAGCAGCGGTCATGACAATGCAGTAAAAGGCGCTCTTGACAGCGCGGTCGCGATCGCGGCCCTTACCACTAGCATCGCTGGTAATCACGCTGGTGACCGACGTGTGGGTCGGCTTGGTGTAAGTGAAGCTGCCGTTGGCGCTGGGGGTCACGATGACCCACGTGCCAGAGGCGCCCGTGCCAGTGCCCGAGCCCACGTAGTAGGTCCAGGTCGTGCCGGCTGTGTCGATGCCGGTAGGATTGAACGGGACGGTGACAATCTCCTCCTCCGAGCTGGTCGTGGTTTCGTCGGCCGTCACGTAGTAGGTCGTGATGGTACCGACCGTGAGAGTGACATACTCAGTCGAGGTCATCGTCGCGGCGCTCAATGTGGTCTCCATGGTGACCGTGACATCGGTTGTGGTAGTATCGGTCGAGGTGGTGGACTCAACACTGGCAGTGGTGTTGGTCGTGCTGTCACTCGACTGCGGAGGGGCACCGCCAACGGACATGGCGTCGTAGCTGGCCATGCTGCTGCCACTGGCAGTAACCGTGACAGTCACGGTCTGGGCCGGAGCGCAGGACGAATCATCCATGGGGCTGGAGTGGCATCAGTATGCTTCAATTTTAATCTAAGTTGGGTTTTTGCGGGAAACTTACGTCGGGGCGGAGGACACCACTACGATCAAGGTACCGTTGATCTCGGACACAGCGTCGGTGACATAGCCAGCCGAGGGGGTGGGATAGGTGGTACCAGACGTGACAGTGCAGGCCGAATCAGAGACAATGGCACCATCCACAGCCAGACCGCGAGCAGTGACCTGCGTGGGCTCAATAGGCTGAGTAACACTGGTATCAGCCGCGCTGACGCCCATGTTGTCGACTAAACACGTGGGTTAGCATTGAACAAACCGGAATATCAAGGAACTTACTTGTGATGTGGAGGGCAAGGCAAGTGAGAATGAAGAACAACATGAACAAAGTATTGGCGATGATGTACTTTTTCATGAGACCGCCAACACCGTGGCCATCGTTCTCATGATTGATATTGTTTGCCTGGCTCGCCTGATCCAGAACGATGTCCTCAATCAGCGTGGCCTTGTCGGCCTTCGAATTCTCGCCCTTGATATCCATGTCGACGTGAGATCGAGATGAAGAGTAGAGCAGCTAGTGTAGAACTAACCGTTAGTCTGATTGATCTCACGCAAGATCTTTCTTCTTGACTGGAGAAGAAAGTCGGTCAAAGAAGAATGGTGGAAGCTATTGTGTGCTGCTCAATGACATGGCATAGCGTAATATTGCTGCTCTTTAACGATGCATGACGCCTCGCCTGCGACCGAAGGTCCTCAAGATAACCCCGGTCGAAGCAATAGTACGGAAAGGGATTTTCCTCGCCCTCATCGCCGTGGCGACTGCTGCCGGCCTGCCGCTGCCGGCCTCGGCCTTTCTCGGCGTGCGATATTTCGAGATATTGGATCAGAAAAAGATATTACTTACTTAAATCACGGTGGCTGAAGTTGATAGATAATTTGTATTGACAGCGGAAGATTGTTGCACGCGCGATTGTTGTGCGAACGGTGAAGTTGGATCGAGTTGTGGTGGTGGGAGGAAGAAAGCAGAGAGAAGCCAGAGATGCGGCAATTTATCGACCTCGCAGAGTGCGAGTGATTAGAGAATTGTGTGCCTGCTTGATAGCTGCACAACCGGAAGAGGCAAGAAGTAAATAAATCTTCTACAAGAATCGGTGCCCCATTTTCGCCACACATGGGGTACAATGCCAGTTCCTTCCCAGACCTCAGCTTCTTCCCCAGATGTAAACAAAACAAAACGACCATCTGCAGGAGGGGAATCGTAGACCACCAGAGGCACCCGGGATAGCCCTTCTCAAATAGAACTTAAATATGTCTGACCAAGCCAAGTACTACCATTTCTCCTGATACCATCTGCTCTCTCCTGAGAGAAGATAATGCTACCAGCCCGCCCACAATACGGCTGCAAGTTTCCCTCGGCTTTCAGTATATGCTCCTGGAATCTCGGAGGCAAACAGTCATTGCCCATCCAATGAAATTCTGTCTGCTAACCAACAACAAGTCAAGCGTTAGAGCAGCCATGCACTCAAACCCAGAACGCAGCAAGGAACCGCCCGAGGCTCCCTCACAAGAGCGATGATATTTGAAACTATCAAGAACCTAAGCTTTCTAAGTAATAACGGAGGGATTCAGCCATAAGGAAGCGAGCTGAGTATTACTCCTCGATTACCTATAAGAAAATGCTGCTGGAGTTTGCTGTAAGTAATCCCTTACGTTCTAGTCCCTGACTCCAAGTGATTGAGAGAACACCGTAGCCTCATAAGCCCGGGTTAAAGCTAAGGCACGGAGGATATATTCTCAAAGAGGACCAACATTTGCCAACGGAGCTACAATGGCAAAAGAAGAGACGGTACTAAGTGCTGGGAGGATGGGCGGGAAGGCTTGCTGACGAAGTAAACAACTGCCCCTGAGCCTTGGCATTCAGGGGTTCAAGGCCAAGCAAACAAGACACTTGCCTGCCTTCTGGCCCGCCAATGGCGATCGAACCTGCAATTGATGCAGTTTGGGAAATGCAATGTTAAGAGAGCGGGTAGAAATGACTCTGTTGGTAACAGCGTGCATGTTACGCCGGGCGTGTCTTCCTCAACGTAGCTGTGGGTACCTAAAGTAGGTATATTACTGTCTCTGGAGACAGACCCAGCTTACTGGTCCGATACGGTCTGCTGGTCGACTGTGGACAGACTGTTTCGACTGGCGGCCAGAACAGGAGTACCTTTACGTGAATACGAAAAATTTCACGTCAAGCAGTTTCTAGGTTTTGTGCTTGAGTGCTCTGCGGGCCAGTCACATCATTGCACAACATGTGATGATGTTGATGTTGGCTGAGAGCAAGGATTACGCAGTGTTTGTCGGTTGCGGCCCCACTCATGCTCACCGAGCTAGCTGCGCTAGCGGTGCACAACGCGACGGGAAGCGCGTAGCACTGACCACTGGGCACTCATCCACTCCTCCGATAATTATCAGCAACAAGAGCATTCATTCTCCAGCACGATTACAACAAACCCATGAGTTACCACGCGCGGCCCTGCGCAATTCTACGACGCGAGTAGCGCGGTCCCCGAAGCGGCATATTGGCCAAGCCAATCGGTCTGCCGCGCGTTGATTATTCCAGCAGGTCTGCGAAGCGCCAATTGCCAGTCGACGTCGCAGACGCGCGGCCGTCCGCAGACTCGTCCCCGCTCCCGTCTGTCCGCCTCGCGCCCGACTCAACTTCTGTCATCCACGCATTCGCCACCCGGTCCGAACTGTTCGGCAACACCACTAAGTATAACCGCGTGCCATGGCGCCTCGCCGGAGCGCGGCCGCTGAGGTCGAAGAGCAGGAGCCGGAGACTGGGATGGTGCAGCTGCAGTTCAACGAGCCGCTGACATGGCGGCCTGGAAAACCGATTCCCATTGACACGCTCCTTAAGAGGCTCGATCGTCTGACCAAGGAGCTGGCGGATTTGGATCAGGAAAACACCGACCAGAGCTCGCTCACCAAGGTCGCCAAGGAGGTCGCATCCCACCAGCTCCTGAATCATAAAGACAAGGGTGTGAGGGCGTACACGGCGTGCTGTGTCGTCGATATCCTCAGACTTTGCGCCCCTGATGCGCCGTTCACTCCGTCTCAGCTGAAGGTCTGATACTGGTCCTGTCGCCGCAACGGCAGCCGGCATTGTCATTGCTGACGAAACCCCCTAGGATTTCTTCAATCTTACTGTCACCTCTATCATTCCCTCCCTCTTCGACCCTTCCAATCCCTACAACAACCAGCACACATATGTGTTGCGCTCTCTGGCCGAGATTAAGAGTATCGTCCTGCTGAACGATGTAGACGGAAGTGAGAACCTCCTGCTCCACCTCTTTTCTACCATCTTCGATGGCGTGTCAGGGTCAAAGTCGGCGTCGGGAGAGCAGGTATCCAAGGATGTCGAGCACAGTATGCAGGAGTTGTTGGCTGTGCTTGTCGAAGACGCTGCCAGCCTCCCCGCAAAGGTGGTTGATGTCATGATGGCCCAATTTCTCCGAGCCGCCGCTCCTGGGAGCGGCAGGGAGAGGCACAACCACGTGCAGATCGACGATAATCAGGCCACGCTCCTGGCCAAGGTGGAACCCGAGGCGTACCAGATCGTGAAGTACCTGTGCCAAAAGCACTCCGAGAAGATGGCCCGATGTGTCAGCCAGTATTTCAGCGACGTTATTGTGGATGCAACGAGCTTTGCCGGAAGGTCCGGCGTCCACGGGGATGACGACGACGCTGAAGAAGGCCCCTCTGGCCCTTCCGAGTCGGATTTGAGGGAGTTGAGGAAAGCACACACGCTCATCCGGGAGATCTGGAAGGCCGCGCCCGAGATTCTCCAGAATGTTGTCCCTCAAGTTGACGCTGAGCTCTCTGCCGACAACACGCACCTGCGCCAGCTTGCGACGGAGACGCTGGGTGACATGATATCAGGTATTGGTGCAGCCGGCCCACCGCCTCCCCCGACGCTGGACCCGGCTGCTTATCCGCCCCTCAGCTTGGACGATGACGATAAAACCGACGCTCCGGCGGAAAACGTCCTGACGACGCCGCTCTCCGCTATCTCCTTTCCTCAAGCGCACAACACGACCTTCCACAACTTCCTCAGCAGGAAGAATGATAAAGCCCCAGCCATCCGTGCCGCCTGGACGACCGCCGTCGGCTACATTGTTTCAACGTCAGCTGGCGGGATCGGGCTTGGGCGCGAAGACGAGACGGCATTGATCCAAGGCATCGGTGAAAAACTCTCAGACAGTGATGAGAAGGTCAGGCTAGCCGCTGTCAAGGCCATCGAGTGCTTCAGCTTTCGGGACGTCATCCTGAAGCTCGGGTCCAGCGGAGGCGTTGCTAAGGAGGGCTCCGTTTTGTCCACCCTAGCCGACCGCTGCCGTGACAGGAAGCCGGCTGTGAGAGTTGCCGCTATGTCCCTCCTGGGAAAGCTCTGGGGCGTCGCAATTGGAGAGCTGCTCGCCAAGAACGAAGCGGTCACGGCAGCTCTCGGGGCCGTCCCCAGCCGTATCTACAATGCCTTCTACGCGAATGACCTCGAGCTCAACGTTCTGCTCGACCGCGTCATCTACGAATGCCTCGTGCCACTCTCGTATCCACCACAAAAGAAGGCTCCCAAGAATACCGCTTCCAACGGGAATTCGCAATCACAAAGCTCAGGTACACCGGCTCTTGAAGCAGACGCGATACGGGCAGAGAGGATACTACTACTTGTCCGCTCTCTCGACAACCCGGGAAGGAAAGCCTTCTTTGCCATGCAAGCAAGGCAGCCACAGTTTGCCCATGTTCTTCAGTCGTACATCAAGCAATGCGACCTGTTCAATGGAGGCGTTATGGATGGGGATGCCACCAAAACGACTGCCAATCTCAACAAGGCAATTCAGTACATTACTCAGTTCTTCCCCGACGGGGCCAAAACGAAGCAGGATCTGTACAGGTTTGCGAAGATCAATGACCGCCGCAACTATAACCTGATTAAATACGTCGTTGGCCAGGAGCACGACTTTAAGACAGTTCACAATGCGCTCAAGGAGCTGATGAAGCGCATTCAGACTAGCAAGGACCCCGGTATTCGCGATACACTCTTACCTCTGCTCTACCGGTCAGGCTGTCTGTTGTTCAATCGCAGTCACCTGTCTACTATCATGGACTACTCGAGGTCGGACAAAGACGGCATGGGAGCGGCGGCCCACGAAATCCTGACCGAGATATCTCAGCGGAACCCAGACCTATTCAAGACACACATCGGACAGCTCTGCAAGGATCTAGTTGATCAAGCTCCCACAGCGACGCAGGCTAATGATGCGGCAGTTGTCGAGACGTTGAAGGCCTGCTCGGCGTATGCTCAGAAATACCCCAAGGACGTGCCTGCGGACAGGGTGTTCACGCGTACCATGATCAATTATGCCCTTTACGGCCAGCCAGCGAGAGCCGCCAAGTACGCGGTGAACATTCTGCTCGCTAAAAGAGACGATAACAGCATCGTCAGCGCAACCGATCTTCTTCAAAGGACTCTGAAAGACTGGACATATGGGTCAGAACGCTTCCTAAACAAGCTTACCGTTGTGAGCCAGCTTGAACTGTTCGCGCCCAAGGTCACCGAAGAGGCAGAAGATAAGATTCTGAACATGGCCGTCCAACAAGTCCTTCTCGAGACGCGGGAGGAGGCCAGTGAACGCGACCCAGATTGGGTTGAGGATGCAAAGCTGGACGAGGAATGCCAAGCGAAATGCCTGGCTCTCAAGATCCTCGCCAACAGGTTAAGGAGTATGGACGACCTTGACGAGGCGAAGGAGAAGGCGAAACCAGTCTGGAAACTCTTCATGAAGTTGATAACGTCGAAGGGGGAGCTTTCCAAGACTAAGGAGACGCCCAAGCACCACAGGTCACGGTTAAGACTGCTTGCAGCACAGCTCCTTCTCAAGCTGTGCACGCAGAAGCATTTTGACGAGATGCTCTCTGCGGAAGACTTTAACGCCCTCGCTCTCACGACTCAAGATGCTGTCCAAGAGGTCCGCCACGGGTTTGTCCGGAAACTGCAAAAGTACCTCGCAGATAACAAGCTACGGTCCCGGTTCTACACCATCGTCTTCCTGATGGCGTTTGAGCCGAGCACAGAGTTCAAGCAGCGGACCGAGACTTGGATCCGGTCGCGGGCGCGCCATTTCCAGGAGAACAAGCAGCCCGTGCTCGAGGCCGTCATGGCACGACTCCTATCCCTCCTCGCCCACCACCCTGACTACAGCGCAGATCTGGATGAATTGGTGGACCACGCTCGGTACATGCTCTTTTATGTGAGCCTGGTCGCGACCGAGTCCAACCTGGGCCTGATCTACAAGTACGCCGAGCGGGTTAAGCAGACGCAAGATGCGCTAGACCCCGGCAGCGATAAGCACCAGGTGTTGAGCGACCTGGCGCAAGCGGTCGTTCGGAAATGGCAAGAGAAGAAGAACTGGGTGTTCAAAGTCTACCCGGGTAAGGTCGGGTTGCCAGTCGGCCTGTACACGGCGCTCAGGTCGCACGACGAGGCGCAAGCCATCGCGGAGAAGCAACTCGTGCCGGACGGTATTGATGAGAAGCTTGACGAGCTTCTCAGGGCGATGGATCGCAAGAAGGTAAGAGACTGGAACCCGTCTCATTCTCACTGAGGAAGTGCCTAATACAATCATTTCAGAAGCGTAAATCCGTCGACGACCGCGCGGAATCCAACCAAGCCTCCAAAAAGGCCCGCCTCCAATCCAGAACCTCCGCCCAGCCAAAAGAAACCAAGGCCCCAGCGAAGGGAGCGGCACAAAAGAAATCCGCTACTACGCCGAAGCCGAAAAAGACTGCCTCGAGCAAACCCAAGAAAGCGTCAGCTGAGGGACGTCACTCCCTTGTGCCAGACTCTGAGCGCCGGCGCAGCGGTCGGCAGAGGAAGAACCAGTCATATATTGAACGTGATTCGGACGATGATGACGAGGAGATGCTTGATGGGGTTGCCGAGTGGGAGTACTTGAGCGAGGATGGTGATGGGTCAGATGGCGGAGAAGAGGGGAATTCTAGGGATGAGAGGGAGAGTGAAGAGGCGGATGGTACGAAGGAAGAGCGGTCTGAGAACGAACAAGGCGAGGAGGAGAAGACCGGTGGACGAGGGAAGAAAGGGAAAACAGAAAAGCTTCAGAATGCCCCCGCAAGAAGTCAGAATGGACACGAGGAGTCCGGGAGTGAGCTCTCCGAGCCAGAGGAGGATGACGTTGATATGGATGATGCCGGCAAGGAGGATGATGACGCGAAGAAGGACGCGGAGAAGGAGGAAGACCAGGAAGAGGCGGAACCTTCACCTCCGCCACCGTCGCGGAACAGTCGCAAGGCGAAGCCCGCTGCTGCTTCTGCCGCATCGAAAGCGAAGCCTGCGGCGAAGGGGAAGATCCCGCACAGGGGGAAGGCTAACAGCCCCAAGAATGATAAACCTGCACCTACCAAAACAGGAGGCCGAGTCACACGGGGAAGGAAGAAGGCTGGTTCTGATGGTGAGGATGAATAAATATGTGCGATTGGATGGTCACGCAAGCAAAAGCATGGCGGCCAAAAAGCGCCCTGGGAATTGAAGGAAGTTGCAGTGGCCTGGCAGATACCAGAGGAAAGCGGCTGAGTTATGAGGATGTGTGACATGCCGTGGCTTCATCCTCGGTTACGGTTTCGATGCTTTTGGTGGGGAAGCGTGACTGTTGTTCGTCTTTCATCGTTAACTAGCATCAGTTCATACCCGTACACAGTCGAGCTTCCACGCCTGCTTTAAACGGACGAGATGATTTCCTGAGACTGCACATGTTGAGTTGCTGCTTTATGCTAACTACCTTAGGTCGCCATCGAGGTTTTGTATGCAAGGCATGTATATATATACTCATATAGTAACATCCCTTCCTGAGCAGAAACCAACCCGCCTTGTCTTCTGCTCACCTTCTTGAACACGGAGAGGTGTCATGACGAACAAGAGAAACAAGGTTCGAATTTCTTTCCACGTATTGAGCCACAATCTAGGCCGCGTCTTGAGTTGCACAGTCATGACTAAGAAGGATACAAATCCCGTGCGAGATCTGCGCGCTCAGATCTTCACCAGTAGCTTGGAGTTACGACAAAGATCGAGATAAAAATAGTAATAATATTGGGTAGTTATAACTTAATGCACAACATAACCCAGTTGTCCATCGATGTATCACAAAGCAACTGCCCACCCGCCCATCAACAGGCACAAAGCCAAAACCGATATGGATGGCCACGCTCCATCTGACCTTGCTCCCTCGCTCTCCTCCGAGGTTGTATGGTTGTCGGTCACATTCCCATGATCCGTGAAGAACCACCCTGCAGCGCTCCCGTTCGTCGGAGTCAGCTCCGGAATCTCACAGACTGCGTTCGGCGCAGTCAGATCCCGGCACCGCGCTTCCCAGTCTTGTTGGCTCTGTGTCATGGATGAGTTGAAGTAGGCCTTGACATATCTGACCATCAACGCCGCGTCCTCGGCCGGCGGCCCACCAGACCAGTACTTGTTCCCGTTGCTCCAATGTTGCAGGATCAGGTGTCCTGGCGAGGAGGGTACGGCCGGGCCATCCATCTCGGCGAGCTTCACTCCCTCGGCATAGAAGAATACCCGTCCGGGGAGGTAGTCGATGCGATACTCGTGGAAGTCTTCCGTGGGGTCGAAGGGCAGGTATGCCTTGACGAAGTTGCCCGTCGTCGACGCGTCGTACCCGGCCAGCGCTGCCTCCCTAGACTGCAGCACGAGATTGACCGGGTAGCTGTTGTTGGATGCATTGAAGTCCTTGGTCAGGAACTCCATGTCAATTTCTTGCGTGTCGTTGAAATACTGCGAAGAGCCAAGCAGGGAAAGCAATCGTCAGCATCACTGCCATTCACCATTCAGCAATCCCCAGGATATAAAAATCGAACGACATGAAACTCACCCAGAAGAAAGCGGCGCACGTCCCCGACACCTTCGCCATCTTCATTGACGCCCGGAACGTGCCCCAGAATATGTCCAACCGGTGCGTATCCAGCTCCGCGACAGGCACCATGCCGTCCACCACCTGGCTTTTCACCACCAACCCCAGCCCCCCAGCATCATCACCCCCATCCGCCCCTCCCTCTTGATCATCTGGATGACTTTGTTGCCCGTGACTACCAGCAGCACCACCATCACCATGACACTCGACATTCGCCACGTCAAACATCTCCCCATACTCCCCCCTAGCCCGCTGCGCAGTGAGGTTGAACGCCTGCGGCGCCCAGTCTGTCGCGTCCCACGCCGTGTCGCCGTCGTCTGCTACTAGACGCGTGAAGTCTGTTTCCAGGACGTCGGTAAAGAGGAGGACATCGTCGCCGCCATGCGCAGTATTGGTGTCATTATTGCCGCTACTGGGAGAGGCGATGGTGTATCCGCATTCGCAGTCGGCGAGTGCCACGGCAGTGTAGCAGCAGAGTACTTGGATGGCGACGATCACGATACGCATGAGAGGGCGCTTGTCCGGTGGTGGTAGCAATGGCCTGCTAAGGTAGAGGAGCATGGTCAGGGCGAGGGCGAGGGTGGTTGGTTGGCCCATGGAGCGTGAGCATCTGGTTGCTGACTTTGTTGTTGGGGTTGAGGTGATGTGGTGGGTTTGCTTGCTCGTTTAGGTTGTGGTAGGGACGCAGCGACGTAGCGCAAGGCTCTGTGGTCTTTTCTCAATCTGCTATGCGCCAGATCGGCTCGAGTCTTTCCGTTTGCCTTCGAGATGGGATAGCTGTGTTACGCACTGCAGAAACCTGTCACACCAGCTGAGGAAGGGCAAACGGCTCGGCCCGACCAGTTCAGAGGCAGCAGGGCGAGCTGAAACGAAGCAAACCGTAGGGAGGAAGGAAGGAGGGGGTTCTGGGACTTGGGAATAGCAGACCAGAAGTGCCGAGGCACAGGAACTCTGAATGCCTTTCTGATCACAACTAGCAAGGCTTCGAAGCTCTTCATTTCGTGTCCAGGAGGCAGTGAAGGACTCGGGTACCAAGAAATGATTCTGCAGGTACCCGGCTGATGATAATGAACATGGCCAGCAGAGGCAATGAAAAGCTGGGCTTGAGGGGGAATAAGTGGAAAATGCAGGAACCCGTGGGCAGTCGAGTATGAGAACAGGAAGAAAATAACGAGCTACTATCAGTCGGCTCTGGGGTGTTCTTAGCTTGGTCCCTTCCCCTGGAGGTCTTCATGTCACGTCTCGCAGACTGTTCCCGAGCCCAAGCGCAGGAAGGGCCTTTATGACGGAACGAAGGACAACAGGACTCTCAGGCTGTTACAGCCAGCATGCAACTTGGGATAGTGGAGATGCATGTTGATCCTGACCGGTCGCCGAATGATATCTAAGGTATGTATGTACTGTACCATCGATCAACGCAACGAGTCGACCCACGATAACCGCGACAGATGAGCTTTGAGAGTAAGTATCAATCTTGTGTTTAACGAGCTCTGCGCGGCTATGTGTGCGCCAAGGAAAACCCGAAAACAAACTACCGCCATAGGAAATCCCACCCAACCAACAGTCCAACCACCCATCATTGCTCTCACATACCCCTGACCTCCCCCTCATCCTGCCCATCTCTAGTACAGCAAGCAGAAAGCAGAACAGATAGGACGAATCAGATTGAAACGAAAAAGCAGAAGCAAAACCGAGATGCAGGAGGAAAGAACAAACAGTATATCGAACAAGGTATCGGAGGAAGCGAAGAAAAATAGGCGACGAAACCGGGAGAAAAAGGCTGTGAAGGCAAATTAGTAAGCCACTAAGTGGTGTTAATGAAACACGAAGAACGAAAAGAAAATAGCCCTCCACATGGACCAGCCAACAGTGTGCAGATATTAGGTTTTGCGGGAGCGGTGGTCCTCCCACTGGACCACTTTGAATGCGAAACCGTACCAAACCTGCCCCCCATTTGCCGATCCCACCAACGATATGCAGCAGAAGAGAAATGCAGAAAAGCAACAAGAGGGAAAACCAATACGCGAGGAAATCAAGTCCCCAACACCCTTCCCTCCCCGGCGCCTGACCCTGACCAGCGAAAGACGCTAGTCACAACGAGGAAAGACCGAAAGCCTCAAATAAGCGCAGAGAGGTATATGCCTTAGGAAACCCCGCCCATACTCGACAATCAACATAAGAAATCATCAACGTCGTCAAGATTAGTACACGCTGTCCTCGTCCGCACCCTGAGAGGTCATGGACGGCGTCGACACGCTTGAAGAAGCAGCAATATCGTCCACGTAGCCCACGAGAGCTTGCGAGTGGAGGCGGAAGGATTCGCCCATCAGACGGGTGATTCTGTGCGGCACGCTGTTAGCAGGTGTCCTTTGACGTGCAACGATAGAATGGAAAAAAATACCCCCAAACAACCACCTCATCCAGCATCGAGCCCCATAGGCGGGCCACGACGGAGCTCAGGTGCGTGACATACGTCTCGTCGAGATCCTTGTCAAACAGCTGGCGGACACGGTGATACATGACCTGCTCTTCCTCAGTTGCAGGCTCCTCGTCATGTTCCAGGCGATACAGCCACAGGCTGAGGATGATCATGAGGTCCATGCCGCACAGCGGGTGCTCAATGCTCCAGTTGGTCGGCGAGGTACGCGCTACCCAACGGACGCCCTGGAGAACCGCAGTCTCGATGCAGTTGTAGCACTCCTGAATGACCTTGAGCATCTCGCTCGAGCGCTTCACGCGGTCCCTCGCGTTCGACATGGCCGCAGCAACTTCGTACGAGTCGTGGTATCGCAGCGCCTCCTGCACTGTCTTCAGGTCCACCTCCAGCCGAGCACGCGCGTTGCGGAACATGGCCTTGGCGTTGAAGATGAGCGGATGGCCCTTGTGAGGCGCGCTGAGCGGCACCGCGAAAGCCTCGGGCTCGCAGAGATCCAGGGACTTCTCCCACGTCTCGAGAGCAAGTCGCAGCTTGTACTCGGTGACCACATCTTGCAGCGCCTCGGGGCTGCGCTTGTGATACCAGACCTCGAGGAAGAGCGCGTTGATCATGACACGGGTCGCAAAGGCGCTGTACTTGAGTATCTCCCCTTGGAAAAGATTGTCGTGGGCCTCCATAAAAGTCACGACCGGAGAGATCTTCAGGTGATCTTGCCAGGCATTCTCGGCGACCTTCAGGTTCCACAGGGCCTCGGTTGAGGGCAGCTGGAGGTCCTCGAACTCGTTGAAGCTGATGGCTGGCGTATGGTTGTACGTGAGGGTCAGAAGACCGAAGAAGATGTAGACAGCGTAATATGTACGACGGCAACCTTCATCCTCGATCCATTCTGCGCGGGTCGGCGACCGACCCTCACGCGCTTCCTGTCGAAGCTTCAGCTCGTAACGATTTCCAGCCACCATGTTGGCAAGCAGGCTCTTGATGGAGCACGCCCACTCAAGCCCCTTCGGATCGCCGCTCCAGCTGGCGAAGATCATGTTGAGCAGTGAGCTCTGCATGGTCCACAGCGGGCACTTCCGGGAGCTGAAGTTCTCCTTGTTCTGTAGGAACTGGTTGACGAGCACCTTCGACCCGATATGGAGCATGTACGCATGCTCCTGATCGAAGGCGTACAGGGCGCCAATGGAGAGGACGGCGAGAAGGAGCGCAGGCGACACCCGAGTGGGTTCAAAGGAGGCCGGATGTAGGAACGGCAGGTGATGGTGGAACAGGCCAAAGTACGTCGCCAGAAAGCGATTCAGAGAGGGTAGGTTAGGAAGACGGAAGCCCTCCGGGATGGCATGTTCGCTATCATCGCTGCGAATGTTGTCCAGAATCACGTTGCGTTCCTCATCATTGCTGACCTGAGGGGCCTTGAATCCTGCAGCCGGTTGGGAGGCGTCGGCCTGAGCATTCGCACGCTGCTGCGGGAACGGCGACTGGGAAGTCGGAGTGACAGCGCCCGAAGGCGGGAGCGAGTTAATCATAGCCTGCAGACCCGGAGGCACAGCGTTCGCATTCTGCCCGACAAGTGGAGCTAGATGGCCGGGGTTCTGAGCACCAAACGAGGTCGAAGCAGCCGAGTCGGTTGAATGTGCCTTGCTTTCCGGCTGGTCCACGAAACTATCCCACTGGGGCAGGCCAATCGCAGCATTGGAAAATGTCATTGAGTGCTCCATCATCTTAGAGTCATCCTGTGAGAACCCCATACTCGAAGTGCCGTCGTAGTGCCCGCCCTTAGCCGCTGCCGAAGTGTTGTGCTGAAAGCCGGTAATAAGCATGGCAGCGTGTTCCACATCGAGGATCGCGTCACTACTGGCCTCGAGTTGTTCAAGCGCCGAGGTGTCGATGGCGATTGACTTGGAAGGGCCGCTGACAGGTCTGGCAGTCTTAGGGCCACCGCGACGCTTGCCGTCGCTGTGGAGGGGGACGCCCCCATCTTTAGCATGGACAGTGCGGTCATGACGGAGAAGAAGATCGCGTCGCACGAAGGTGCTACGACACTTCATGCACTTAAACGGCCGCTCTTTTGTGTCTGTGTCCTTTGTTAACTTGCGACGACGTAATGTAGGCGCGAAAGAGAAGAGGGGATGGACATACGGGAACGCTCATGTCTGCTTCTGTGCTCGCTCCTGCTGAAGGCTCGATTGCAGAATTGGCATTTGTATTTTCTCTCCGGGGCAAGTGAGGCCTTCCGCGCAGTCGGTGCGGATGCTGCTGGGGATGGCATGACTGCCACGCTTGCGCCAGGCATCTTGGAGGCGATCGTCGCGTTTGCACGTCGAACGAGACTCGGTTGTGCAATGCGGATTTGACGGAGACGACGACAATGTCAATGGCTCGGAAGTGGTGTTGGAACCCTCCTCACAGAACGATAGTTGAGATCGCCTGGCTCCTTCCTCGCTCCTCGCTCGCTCGCGCGCTCCCGTGGGATTTAAAGTGTGTCTTCCGGACTTTGAGTCGTGTAACTGCTCATTGGTGATATGATCATGGAAAATGATTAGTTGGTTGGGTTTAAGATGGCCTTTGCCAAATTAGTCAGGTATGTCGTCTCGCTTCAGAGAGCGAAGACTTGATAATGCAGTGTCGTGCCCGCTTTGAGTGTGTTGAGGGTGCGCAGTCGAAAGTGGGAGGGGTTGATGACGGGAAAGAAGGGGGGACGAGAGGGGGAAAATGGGCTGCGGAGGTTCGCGGAGGGGGAATGGAAACTGCCAGGTGCGCCCAAGTTGCCAGGTGGGGGTGCTGCCACCCTTGCACCCTGCAAGAGGTGGGACAATTTTGCTTTGTCCCAATTAGGCTTAGCTGCTCACGTCCCCAGCTAAGGCCGGGAACGAGCACTTCTGGACCCACCGAGTGGTTGGGAGTCCACACCAGAGGTGACTTACCTCTCAGTGACTGTTTTCGTAAGTCTGGAGCGGCTGTTCTCGATTGCAGCTCTTCGACAGAGCGGTGAGAACGTCTGGGGTGCTTTGCGCAGAACACACTTTTTCTTGTCTATTTCCTCGCTTTTACCGCATGAGATAGGACGCTTAGAGGGGCTTTGGAGCTCTTGGCCAAGTCTTGCACCTCAAGTACCATAGCAAGGTGCCTTACTGTGTAGCTGACTTGCTCAGTGAGGTGGGGTTGGATTTTTGGGAGGGGCCCTTTTCGCGGGGCACAGCTGGAGTTAGCACCAGATGTAATTCTCTTAATAAGCGCCTGGTCTCTTCACGTGGATCGGCTAGCAGACGCAACCCTTCGTCTATCGCATTGGAGAACGGAGCTTCCGGGGCTCGCGTCTGGGAGAACGGAAATTGGCCACGTTCATGTCTGACTTTGGGGCGGGAGCCCACCTCAATTAGGTTGCTTCTTTCAGTTCCTGCCCCTCAAAGGTGTCCGTTTGCTGCGGCTGTGCAATCAATTCTCCTCGACACTACAGTCGCCCCTCCAGACACCCGATGATGGTCTTGAGGCCTCGAATACCTGTCTCATTGCAGTCACTGACCGCCACATGGTGACTGCTCTGGCGTCGAGGAGCACTTGTGGAGATCGGAGCTGCAAGAGCTTGGGACGCAGTGGGTCTGCTAGGCGTCGTCGTGTTGCGTTGTTATCGCGGGGCATCACAAAACAAACGTCGGGAAGTCCTTGAATAATCCACCTTCATGCTCCCGTCCAACACGTTTTCTTGTCCAGTCATGCCCTAAAATAGCGATCTCTTGACGGTGCCGTTTATTAACAGAGGCACACGGGTGGAGGTGCTCGGTATGCACGGCAATGCCGCGGTAGGGCTGCGACATACGAAGATTCAGAGCCAATACCTACCTCAGGTATCCATGGCATAGAGAGTGCCACATCGACATGCTTGGGAGTGTCCCCTGATCACAGACCAACCTTAAAGACGTTCTTCGCTTTGTGCAACAGCTCTGGGCGAAGAAGTTGGCGGGGTCAAATCCCGGCCAGAGCACGCTTCAACATTCTAGAGCCCCTCCCCCTCTGTAGCGAAGTTGTCATCAGACCATCCGGTAGGTCCTCCAGAATCGTTGATTCCAGCTTCGTGGTGGTTGCTGCGCTCCACGATCCGCTTCGGCGGGGACCGGTCAGGCTTGGTGCCTTGGCGTGTTCCATTGGCCGAAAGAACAGACGGAGTCGCGACATGCGACCAAGCCTTCATCGATTGCGGCTGAGAAGGGGCTTGATTGCTCTGCGATGCTGATATAAGCGAAGCATACCCACATAGAGACTGCGAATCTCTGTGCAGATCCGGCACGGGCAAGCAGCCCCCGTTGCTTGAGTGAAGAGAATTTCTCGTGCCTTTACTGTGTTGATTGCACCCACGGTGGCAGTCAGCCTGCCAGCAAATTGCGCTAATCCGGGGCGGAAGTTGAAGCCGTTCCTAGCCACATCTGCAGACTGCAGTTCCCGGCTTTGGCTCTTTGGGAATGCAACCCCTCCTGTTGTCGAACTTTCGATAAGCATCCCCACCACCCCCACTTGCGCGAAAGCTTCCTGTCCTGACATTGGAGAGGGCGCACGAACGGCCGGCCCGCAGCCAGCCTGTCCCATCTCGTCCCGCACTTTGCAGCATGCGTCGGGAAGAAGCCTGGTTCTCGCGATCGAGACAACTGATGGTGATGACACCAGTAGATAGGTGCTGGGCCTGTGTGTCAGGGGAACCAAATACTGACTCCCCGGATTCCTGAGCTGAATTGTTGATTGCCCCTCCAATCTTTTCTTTTCTTCCAGCCCTTCGCAATCCCGGGCAGTTTGCTTTTTCCGCCGGGCACGATGAATTTTCGGGTGGCACGCCAATAAGACACCCTTGAATTTGATAAAACCCAGAAAGGCGGAGGGTGGCTGTTAACCCCTTTCCCCCTGCATCTGCAGGAAGAATTTGGAACACCGGCCAGCCATTATTAACAGGGAATCTGATCTGAAATGCCTAGGACTAATCCGGATACAGGCTTGATCGGGGCAGAACCACACACGCACAAATTCTCAACGGCATTCTTGGACAAAATGGCGTCCTGGTTTCGGAATTCGACAGGCTGGGGGAGAACCCTTCTCGAAGGAAGACGGGACGCGGCGACCCCTGGCGAGACGGCGCGCTCGGCGACCATCGAGGTTCCATCGAGATTCAGCGTGCCAAAACCACCATTGATCGCCATCCGCTAGCCCCATGTGATGCCTGGGGCAAGCTGATGAGGCGCTGAGACCGATGTCTGCCTCTCACCTCTCACCAGACGTTCGCCCTTTGTCAGAATCGCAGCCAATCGTGGTCTCTCCATCTTCGGGACGATGGTGCCTGTTTGCTTCTCCAATGCTGTCCCATGGCGTTTCGCATGAAGCCTTCGAGGTGGGCCCCTGATGGGGCCAATTTCCGAACCCTCGGCCTCGGGCCATGTGTTGAGGTCCGGATGTGACCCGGATGGAGACGAGGTTTCCTCGCTAGCCCTGCTCAGGATGGACTCATACCTGTCTCGCATGAAATGTGAGAACGTCTAACCAACGAATGTCTCTCTGGCAGATTCCCTCAAGCCATCCTCATGCCATCTTCTGACGTATCAAGTGGGCGCTCAGGGGAACGAAGCGGGAAGGTTAGGTTTTCTTCACCGCACCTTTCGAAGAAAAAAAAACGGAAGATCCCTCGCTCGGGGCAACCGCCAGCTACCTCCCAAACTGGCGAATGCCAAGGTTCGGGTTGATGCAAGCGATCCGGGCCATTTCGTCCCAAACGGCGATGGTGCGCCTGCCGTACCCCGTCCCGGCTGGACCGGACACCGCCATCCACGGCCGGCACTCGAAAACGACCTAACTGTTGTCAGGGGTACACGTGTTACTCAGCTGGTGGCCGTACGTACAACGGCACCGTGCCATTCGATACCACGCCGACTTGCTGGCGACAACGGAGAGCCGGTCAGCTTGACAGCTCCACGCCGATCGGAGTGCCGGGTCACGAGGCTCGCCAGACACGGAGGGTGGCGCCACTTCGGCGTCGTGTGGCTGGTCTTCCGGCGCGGTCGCTTGGGACACGTGCATGTCGTGGTTGGTTGCTGCCCGACTCATGAACTTCTGCCCATTTCTTTCTGGGTTTGACGATGTGAGGAAGCAGGCGCGTGCGAAGACGCTGCTCCTGGCCACGGATGGAAGTGCGCCAACGCGGGGTCTCTTCTACCAGCAGCCACCCCTATATCTCATCCGACTGACGCAGGCATCTCAATCAGAGCGGACAGAGTAGAAGGGGCTCGAGTCGAATCACCTCGCAAATGGGTTCGAAACATGGGAGCTGGGTGGCCGTCCAGATCTGTCCCTCCAGACTCACGGACGAATATTTCCCTCTTGCTGGCAATCAGACAGCGAGAGCTCCATACGTGTGATTATGGCACGAGAACCAGACGCGTCAGATACCGAAATCGCAATCACAACAGACCGCTTGCTTTACCTCGGTGTGATGCTCTGTACCGAAAATGGCGGGTGCACGGCGTTGCTTGACATATGGTGCTGTCCAGTCAACAGGCAGCGTGCTCTGGAAAAGAGAGATCGACTGATATGGAAATTGAACGTGATTTTGCATCCTGAGAAGTCTGACGGGAATTCTGAGCGAGCTTGAAGGTCCAGCAAGGCGCAACTCATGATGGATAAGGTACGTAAGGTAGATGTCATCACATGAGTACCTACCTTACCTTACCTGACAGCTACCTTACATAAAGGTGAGATGGACCTAGAGATCTATCATCAATGCAGCAATCACCAACAGAGCAGACTGTACTGTCGTAGTTTGTAGAGCACATAGGTACAGTACATACATAAGGTACAGTAGGTACCAACCTACCTTACATTAGTTACACTTGCTGTGAGCGACGTTAAGTGGGAACCGTGGGGATATGGAAGCCAAGTCAAATGGCGAGAGTGTCCCTCGTGGTTGTGCTTGATGGATAGCTCAATCCAAGCGCGAATTCTAGACGATCGTAATACCTTCCAGCTTTGCTCAGAACGACTATGAGGTGGTTAGTACATTCTTGGTGTTTAAATTCGAGGCATCTCAGCAAGGGATCCCAGAGCAGCAGATTACATAAAGTGATGTTTTGTTGACAGCAACGATGCGGTCTCATTATCTACGCAGAACCGAAGAGCTGAGCGTCAGCGGGGAGGACAATACTTAGTAACATCGATAGTCGAAATAACAAAGCTCGAGGTTCTCATGATCGGGTGACGTTTGTTGCTGTTGGACGACCTCGGCAGATAGGTACTCGGGGAATTTGTCTTGCGCGGAGTCCCGCGGGAGACATCGGCGGCCGAGGCTGCGGTCGCTTAACAAGAGTAGTGTCTGTAACCAAGGTATCGTACATTACAGTACATTGTGATAAGGTAACGTACGGTTGAGGTCTGTAATGGTACGAGGACCCGACTGCATTGGATGAAAAGGGGGGCCACAGGGGTGGTCTGTGCCAAGACCATTAGACCCATCGGTAGGCGATTCCCAAGCGCGTTGGAAGAGAGGACCGCACAAGGCATCTGCACGACCAATATGGAGGTGGCTCACAAATGGTGGTACCGCGTACGAAAAGGGAGGACATTGGCATCTCCTGTCTGGCCTAGGTTGCTGAGTGTCTACTGTCCTTTCGGGGTAATTTTCGAGAAGAAGGGCGCTGAAGGTTGTGGCCACACATCCATTGCAGAGATCAGACATTGCGCTGGAGCGCCCCGCCTCCCCTTCCTCTCCGGAAGGAGTTATGCGGGCGGTACCGTACCCTTCCCTGTTCACCCCGCTTCAGCAAAGTTGTGGCCAACGAACGGACCCTTCGCCAGTCCCCGACACCTCGCCCTTTCTTCAACCCGCGAACTTGTTCGACCCCTAGCCCTCCGACCGCAGAAAGGCCAGCACTGTATGCGCGTCATCCGCAACAGGAGACGGAGGATTTTGAATATTTCCAGTTTCTGATTCGCGCGGGGAGCGAGTCTGCGGAGAGGCAGAACGTAAACCCTTCCCCAGCGGTTTGCGGTTCGGCCGAGACGGGAATTTGGGCGAATTGCACTCCTTTGCTTCACCTTTCTCAACCTCCTGGCGCGGTCACCAGCGAACCCCATCGGCCAGTCAGATCACCCAGCGCGGCTCTCGTCGATTACCTGCAAGGATATCTAGCGCCCGCATACCTTACGAACAACGTCCGCTGGGTTTATCGGCGCGCAGTCTGTCCGGTCGCCTCGACACTGAGATTGCATTGCAACGCTGAGACTTTGGTCGCAACCCGTCCTGGACGCTTTAGGGGCAGCTCATTTGGCGAGCAGCACGGCTGATCGAATACCCCCGTCAATCAACCGCTCTTCTTCCGAGTCATCTCTGCCGTCTTAGACTATAACCCCAACATGCTCATGACACGGACGCCTGTGTCGGCACTCCAGGGTCAGAACACTTCAGCTTCTTCTTCCTACCCGGATTCTGCGGTACATCGGCACAATTACAGTGATTCCGCCGACTCGACGTCGTTGGACGCGTCAAGCGCCGGCCGTGACAATTCTACCTACGCTTCATATCTCACGGCCGACACAACCTCCATCATGAACGGGGTTGTTGGCACGGCACCGCCCGGTGCCATGTACGTGCGTGCCCTCTATGACTACGAGGCTGACGACAGGACCAGCTTGAGCTTCCATGAAGGCGACATCATCCAGGTCATCACGCGGTTGGAGAGTGGATGGTGGGATGGCGTTATCAATGGCGTCAGAGGCTGGTTCCCGAGCAACTACTGCGAAATCATCCCAAGCCCAGACGAACTGCCCGGGCTGGAAGATGGTGGCGACGCTGAGCAGATGGACGAAGAGAACGACGAGCAAGAGGTCTACGAAGAAGGGTTGGATGATGATGACGTATCCGATCACGATGAGGGGCTTCCGCTTGAGGGCCATGACGCAGACCGATCCAGGGCTGATTTTTGGATCCCGCAAGCCACGCCTGATGGCAGGCTTTTTTACTACAACACCATGACCGGTGAAAGTAGGCTGGAGCTGCCCCTCGAGTCTCCCTCTTCACTGAACGAAACGGGACCGAGAGATCGGATGAATGTCAGCGTGCCGGATAGGACAAGACCGCCACCCGAACTGATTGCGAGAGGCCTAACCCAGGAGGAAGAGGAGGAATCTGACGTGAATTCGTCATCCGAGCTGGAGGGAGAGGCTCTGAGGAACCCATCACACGCGGCACGCCGACCCAGTGCGAAGGGTACCCTCTCGCCTTCCACCTCGATGGACTCGATGAACGGCCATACCTCGGGGACAAGATCACGCGGCGAGACTTTTGCGAACGGCAGCCTCCTTTCCGTCCCCATGGTCGCATCAGCAACTGCCTTCACGAGCACTGGGTTCAATTTGCCCACTGCGGCAACCATTCCACGATCATTTTTCGATGACGGTAGCGCGCCGCCTCTAACCTGGACCCGACTGGTTGCCAGCATGAGGGAGGCCGTCGACCTCTATAGACATGCCATCCGGAACGGCAACCGGTCAGAGTATGTGGCACGAGCGGAGGACATATCGGATCATTTGCGTCTCCTCCTCGCTGCCGGCTCGGGCACGACCGACAATCACTCCGGACAGCCATCCATTATCTCCACAAACAAGGCTCTCTATCCTCATTTCCGGGATATGATGTCCAAGTTCTCCAAGCTCGTGATCTCCTCACATATTGCCGCTGCCGATTGGCCGAATGCCGAGTCTGTTCAAAAATGCTTGCAAGAAGCCGATGGCGTTCTACTTGGAGTGTATAGCTACATCGAGGTCGCCAAGCAACAGCGCGGCGAAGAAATCCCACGACTATTCCCTGGCTTTGTCATTGGGTCGAGAGCTGGCGGCAGCTGGCAAAACAACGGTCTCAGCCCCCGCGATCCCGTTACGTCCAATTTCCTCGAAGATGAAGAAGGTTATGTGGAACCGACAGCGATCCTCGATGGCAAGCTACTAGAACGATTGGACGAATTGAAACGGATGCTGGTGTCTAGCATACGAGAGCTCGAGAAAAACCTCATAATCACCGACAAAGTGGTCACTCCATACAAGCACGAAGTGATCGGCAACAATGTCTGCACCGCCGGAGGCAAGGTTCTCGATATGTTCAAGCCCTGGATCGCCATGATCGAGTCGATTGATCTCTCGTTACTGGGCAACAGCTTCCAGACGCCGCAGCTCACCGATTTCAGCACGAACAAACAGAGTCTCTACGACAACATCTCGGATCTGCTCCTTGGCTGTCAGGCCGTTGCCGGACCGCTGGCCGATGAATGGTCTGAAGTGAGGGGCCAGGCCTTGGAGGAGAGACTCGAGTATGTCCGGCAATGCGCGCGGGCGCTCGAGACGAACTCGTCGCACATCGGGTTCTCGCTTCAACTCCTCTCTGAGCAGGTCTCCATGGTTCTTCAACAGCAACAAGAGATGATGGTCCGCGAAGAATTCGTGCAGCGTGAACAGCTCAGGAGAATGGAGACGATGCCCTATGAGCGGCCGCACCAGCGGACAGAATCACGGGGATTGGTAAGGCCAGGACTGCCGATGGGATCGCAGTCCTTTACAGAAGGCGAGACCCTGCCCCCCAACTACCGGAAGGGCGATCCGTCAAAAATGAAACGGTTTTTCGGGGAAGATCCCGCCCCGGTGGTGCAGGCACAAGTCCCCGAAGAAGTGCCCGAGTACTTGAAGCTGGACCACGAAAACGATCTGTCATGGGACCTCAAAGTCGTGCCTCCGGCTGTCAAGGGGGGATCACTGCTCGCTTTGGTAGAGCAGCTGACACGGCACGACAAGTTGGATGCAAACTTCAACAACACTTTCCTCCTCACATACAGGTCTTTCACAACAGCACGGGAATTGTTTGAGCTGCTGGTCAAGAGGTTTGCCGTCCAACCGCCTGAGGGTTTGAACCAGGCAGAGTACGAGATTTGGCGAGATAAGAAGCAGAAGCCGGTCCGGTTCCGTGTGGTTAATATCCTTAAGAGTTGGTTCGACAACTTCTGGATGGAGGAGTACAGTGAAGAAAACAAGCAGCTCATCCGTGAGGTCTACAATTTCACCAGAGATACGATCAAGACGTCGGACACGCCTGGCTGGAATCAGCTGATGGGACTGTTGGAACAACGGCTACACGGCAAAGACAATTTCGGGCGACGCATGATCCAAACAGTCAACCAGAACGCGCCACAACCCATTATGCCCAAGAACATGAAGAAACTGAAGTTTCTCGACATCGATGTTACCGAGTTTGCCCGGCAGCTCACCATCATCGAGTCGCGGCTATATGGCAAAATCAGGCCGACGGAATGCCTCAACAAGACGTGGCAGAAGAAGGTTGGCGAAGGAGAGCCTGAGCCCGCCCCTAACGTCAAGGCCCTCATTTTGCACTCCAACCAGATGACAAATTGGGTCGCCGAGATGATTTTGTCGCAGACCGACGTCAGGAAACGAGTTGTCGTCATCAAGCACTTTGTGGCAGTCGCTGATGTACGTGCCCTTTGTTCAACAGTGTCGTATTATGCATAGTTGGCTGACCATGTAACAGAAATGCCGTATGCTGAATAATTTCTCGACATTGACCTCAATCATCTCGGCACTGGGCACCGCGCCGATTGCTCGCCTCAAGCGGACGTGGGATCAAGTTCCACAGCGCATCCAGGCGACCCTAGAAACTATGCGGAAGCTGATGGCCAGCACAAAGAACTTTGGCGACTACAGAGAGGCTCTGCACGCCGCGAACCCGCCGTGCATTCCCTTCTTTGGTAGGCTGACTTGCTTCCATTCTGACGATTTGCATGTTGATGCTGATCATGCCCTGCTGTAGGCGTGTACCTGACGGATCTCACTTTCATTGAGGATGGCATCCCATCCCTTATCAAGAAGACCAATCTTATCAACTTTGCCAAGCGGGCAAAGACAGCGGAAGTGATCCGCGACATTCAACAATACCAGAACGTTGCCTACTCTCTACAGCCTGTGCCGGAGCTGCAGGATTACATTCTAAGCAACATGCAGGCCGCCGGCGACGTGCACGAGATGTACGACAAGAGCTTGCAGATTGAGCCGCGGGAAAGGGAAGATGAGAAGATTGTGAGGTAGGTGGAGTTGGGCAGTTTTACATTCTCTTTTCTGTTCCTTTCTTTTGTGTTGCTCGATTGTGAACGCATCGTTAATTCTGCTGCTGCTTCAGAGTTTTGGCCGAGTCCGGGTTCCTATGAGCGATGAAACGATGCTGTGCCGTCGGTGTTGTCGTGCGAGTGGACACCTGTGCTCCTGACCGAGGCGAAGCCGGGTCTCCGACGTTTTTGGATCCAGACAACGATTGTTATCAACTTACACCACCGGTTTAACACGACGGCTGCTGTGCGAGTGAGAGCCTGTCATTGTCTGCACTCTTGGTTTCGTGTTTTACGTCGACCTGTCAAGGAATTAGAGCGCGTTTCTAGACATCGGGGTCAGAGGTCGGCGGACCGCCCTAATGGCCACGGCCTAAATGGAGCTCGATTCTCTAACCACGAGGGCCGGCTATGATTCTGCCTCCGTGGTGGTGATTATGTGACACATGGTGGGCTGGCGGACACGGGTGTGAACGGAAAGAAAGGGTCTGGCATTTCGAGGTCGGGATAACATTTGTGGAGGACGACTCGACATGTTATCCCTACCTAACGGTACAGAGTATGAGCGACGTGGACAGAGCGGGATTGGGGCGGGTTGGTCTAGACAGGACCGAACTGCCAGGAGGCAAGATTTGAGAGACTTGAAATGTTCGAAAGCCCAGAAATCGCGCGGGTAATTGCTGATGGCTGGTGACCGGGACGGCGTTGCTTTTGGATCATTCCAGGTGGGCTCCGTTGTTTATGGATGGTGCTTGGCTGCTCAAAAAAAGAGGGGAAACGAGGGATCATTCTACCTCAGTGGCTCCGCGTCTATCTGACATATCATCTGCTCACCGACATTAGCTGTGAATGAATGGAACAGATGGATGATGGACAACTCAAAGTTCACAGATGTTTTTGTTCTGGCTCCGAGCCATCTACCTACCTTAGGTAGGTGAGGTACCTTACTTAGCCCCCGGGCGCAACTAAACTCTGACTCTACTAAGCCGCGAGGGACTCTCCACGTTGCACGCTAGTACTGGTAGGTGTGCACAGTAATAGTACTGCAGGACTAATTTATTACCAGTAGACCACCAAGCGGAGGTAGGGCGCATATGCATTAACTTCTAGTACCTTACCACACAGTAGACCATCCGTCAGTCTGAGACGATGGATCCCGACCCTCTTAGGAATTTCCTTGAAGACATCCGCACGCGGTTTCAGCTCCGAAGGCAAGTGCGATGGGAGCTCGCTGGTAAACAGAGGCCTTTTGTACCGTCTGTTAGTGCAGCCAGATTTCTCCGTAGTAAAGTCATCTTCTTGACTACTGCTCTTAGCAGTAGGTCCTAGGGGCGGTCCGCTGTACCTATCTTAGCTAGGTATCCAGCCCTTCAGCGATTTCCTCGCTCTATTGCAGTCCTTCGTGCACCCAGACAAGCAAGCACAAGTAGTGCAGTGTATTAAGTTAGTCGCTAAGGTATGGACTATTAGCCGACCCGGCTTGGGTCCCGTTTCACTCCGGACTTTATCGGTTATGCCAATCACCCCAGATTGATCTCCCCCAGAACTGCTCTTCTCGGATCTCACACGATCCTTGCTGCTCTCTGCTGCTCTCTGCATACTGGCTGCAGGTCGGCCGCAGCCCTCTTCTGTCCGGCCAGTGATTTGTCCGGTTCTGTTTGGTTAACTGCTCCCGCATCTGCCCTCTTTGAGTGCGATGTAACTGACAGGCTCAATTTACGGTATTGCCGTATTCCGTCTTGTCAGGTCAGGTGGACGAATCTTTTTGGTACCCTGCATGCCTGCCTCTTGCCGTGATCATGAATGCTACGGTTCCGCACCTTTGCTCACGAGGACTTGGAAAGGTCGGGTGTTCTTAAAGAGGGCACCAACCAGCTGCTGCACCACTCACAGAGGCAAAAGAGATCTCATGACAGCCGTGGCTGACGTGCAACCGCGACCCTTCAACAGCATCAACTCTTGCCTGCCAACGCCTAACATCCCGCGCCCCCAATAGACACTGCCAGTGTTTCAGACACCGACACCCTCCAAAAAGGACTTCCTCCACCGGCCGTCCCGCACAAACAATTTCCGTTCTGGATCTTGTGCCTCACAGTGCCCGGCCGTCCGCTCGAGTCCCTCCACTCGCCTTGTCGTGCAAGCCGTGCTCGCATATGCAGTCAAACACTCTTCTGGCTAGTTGGGTGGAGGATCTCTCTGGCCCGTGGCCCTTGCGCATGTAAGCACTTTGCACTTTTTGCTCCTTACGCGCGGTAGCTGGTCGACGAGGTGGCTGCGTCTATCCATGCAGTGCTGCAGAACAAGTATGTACTGTGCCTCAGGATGTCCGAGGCGTCAGGACTGGCTGGTACCGGGATGTACTGTACATACATAAATACCAAGTGAATTACAGCTGATACAGTTTTGTCGGTGTAATCGGGAGATATCGTACAGGTCCGAGAAAAGACGGGCGTACATACATCTGACTTGCAGGTAAGTCTGCCCATGTGCGGCAGGTATTTTACCTCTCGCCGCCTTCTCTACTGTAAACTGTACTATCACTCAGTCCAAAGTTGACGTGGCCCCTGAAATGTGCCCCCTGAAATTCATAACGTTACCCGGGCCACTACTACTATCAGCCCCTCGGCGCCTTACGAGAACCTTCTGCTGTCCTTCTAGAACAATTCACTTAGCGTGGTATCCATTTTCCAGTGGTTAATCGCTGACAACTTGAAGCTCACATCCAGCTTGGAAGTGCCGGTGATGGAGTGCTGTACCAAGTGCCTACTGTAGGTACTAGGTACTGTCACCTTAGGTACCAGGCGAGGTAGTAAGCAACGAAAGGGAGCACAACACCATATTGATGGTTTACCTGCCATATTCTTCCGAGTAGTGGATTCCACCGTCTACAATTGAACCTTACATTTTAAGAGCAGCTGGGCATGAGACGATGTTTCCGTACTGTAGACTGTCGTTACCGATTCCCAGATACCGCCAAGGACGCCAAAACGCCTGAGCACGCGCACCCAATATAAGTACAGAGCACAAGTCCAAACCGAACCCCTACCTCCGTATCCTCCATCAATACCCCTTGCACCCCTTGACTTCAATACCTATCCCTATCCCTATCCCTCTCGCTCCTCACCTCATCCTTCTCCCCTGTCGCCTCCCGTTCTAGCGCCTTCTTCAGCCTTTCTTCCTGTCTCCGCCAATGACTCCCCTCCTCATAATCCTTACTGATCTTCAGCGCCTGTCTCAGCCGCTCACTCTCCTTGATCTTGGCGTCGGCTTGCTCATGAATCTGATGCATCTTGAAGGTCCTTCTCGGCGCTGGGCCGACCCCAGCGCCCCCCCCTCTCCTATCCCCGTCTTCCTGGTTCTTCCCCATCTCAGCGAGCAGCTTCTTGCGCAGCTCGTCGCACTTTGACTCGATCTCGTCTTCCTCGACCCTAAGCCATCCGAGTCAGCCATTCCCATCTTCTGACGCTAGGTGTGGATTGCGGGAGGGAGAACGCACCCTTCCTCCTCGAGCTTGTCCCTCAGCTCAAACACCTTCACCTCGACCTCCCGCTTACGCTCGTGTTCCAACAGGCCCTTATCCGGCTGGCGTTGTTTGTGCCGTAGAGTCTCGGGGTCCCGCCGCATGTAGGGTGCCGCCATGTCGCGCGGCTTCATATGCGCCAGGTTGCGCTGGACGTACCCCGACGTGCCGGAGCCGCGCGGGGTCGCAAGGCCGACGTTGTCAGACATCTTTGCTTTGACTTCTGTCGGGAGTCGGTTGGCGGTTTCTTGGAAATCTGGAATGTCAAGATGATGGATGGGCCTCGTAGGGTCGTCGATTGCTGAGGTGCCAGGAACGCAGCTGAGAAGGCGGTGAGAGAGGGAACCCGATGAGCTGAGAACCGTAATGGCCGGCAGAAAAGCCCCCCCGAATGCGGGGCAGCAGCAGGCCCTTGTCATTTTCTGTCAACCCCACCATGACTCTCTCTCATATGTTGTCCCCCGGGTTGATGTTACAGACGGGAGGCAGGAATAATTTGAACAATCTTCCCAGTTGCACATACATCGAGAGACGTCTTTATCCCTAGCTTCGACCGATTTGAATCCCGAAATCGTCTGCATCATGCCTGGCATAGAACCCACGGCGCCCCAGACAGGAAGCACAGCAGAAGGCGAACTGCGGTTCCCCCCTGTGACGAGAGACCACATCCTCCACTGCTCTTATGACTTCTGGTTTCCCAAGTGCGCAACCATTCTAGGATCCCCAGATTACACCACGAGGCTGACAAGCCCAGATACCGCACATCATGTATCCGTTCCCGCATTATTCCATTGACTCCCGAGTTCATTTCCTACCTTCGCCAAGACGGCATTATCCTCGCCGACGAGGGTCCCGACAAGACCGATGACGACGGTCTAGCCGCCTCCGACGACGAGGAGGATGACTGGGAACCATCCTTCCCAACCTCCGCGTATCCCCCACCACCCCGCGATGATCTCGCCGACGATGACTCCGATTCGGAGTCCGACACCGAAGAAGACACCTCCGCCTCTACCCGCCGTCAACCCCCCAACCGTCTCTTTCCGGCCCTCCACGCGGAGATCACCTCAGCCATCGCCTCCCTAGGCGGCGCGGCAGCTCCAAAACTCAACTGGTCCTCCCCTAAAGACGCCACCTTCATCTCGCGGCACCCCAACACGATGAAGTGCACCTCCGCCAACGACGTGTACATCCTCTTGAAATCATCCTCCTTCATCTCGCACGACCTCGACCACGCCTTCGACGACACGGTGCCGCCGCCGTCATCCAACCCATCATCACACGGCCCCGGCCCCAGCACGACCGATTTCAAGCCCGTTCTAGTCCTACGAACATTCTTCAACCCGCTGCCCTCCCTCGAATTCCGCTGTTTCGTCAAGGACCGCAACCTCATAGCCATCACGCAGCGCGACCTGAACTACTACGCCTTCCTCCCCTCCTTGCGCGGACAGATCATTGCGCGCGCCAGCGAGCTCTTCAAGAAGATGCGCTTCACTTTCCCCGACAGGTGCTTCGTGTTTGACGTCTACATCCCCGAGGCAGACGACGATTGCGACGAGTACGACGAAGACGGAAAGAAGAAAGTGAGGTTGGGTCGAGCAAGGCTGATTGATATCAATCCGTGGGCGCCGCGGACGGATACGTTGCTCTTCGATTGGGCGGAGTTGTTGGAGAAGAGGGTTTCGAGGCCGCTTTTTGGATCTGCCTCTTCCGACGTTCAGGAGGGGGCTACGGATGTGGATGAAGAAGAGGAGGATGATGAGGAGGAGGAGACGGATGAGCCGGAGCTGAGGTTAGTGGAGCAGGACGACCCCGCGGCGTACAACTTCTCGTCGCCTCAGTATTCGGCGCATAAGCTGCCTAAGGATGTGGTGGATGCGAGTTTAGGCGGGGAAGGAGGGATCAGGGAGTTTGCCCAACGGTGGCAGAGGATAACGGGGGGGAGGTAGCCGGGAGGATCCCGATGAAGAGCTGAAACAAGGAGTATATATGCCCTTCCTGTACCATTTCGCAGATTTTGCTTGGATGATTGTTTGGATTCCTCCATGTGGAGTATACGCACAGATATCCGGGTATCATATCCCCCTCAGACACCAGTCCACTTCCCAAACCGCTGATACTGTTTGTACATCTCCTTAAAGATCACCCGTCCGCTCGGATCCATCCCGTCATTCATGATCTTCATCCCATCCTGCGTGGTGATGTCCGTGATCGAGTAGACACCCGTCTCGAGCGCCTCGCGCACCTCGTGCGGCACGACGTACTCGAGCTGCAGTTTGACGTACTGCATGAGTACCAGGTACATGTACTGGCCCGCGTAGCGCTTCGCCTTGTCCTTTTCCGAGTCGAGCCCGCTTGTCTGAGAGCGCGACACGGACGCTACCGTGGGCTCGCAGATGAGCGTGAGCAAGCGGGCGAAGAGCTTTGCTTGCTTTTCCCAGAGGGAAGAGTGACGGGTTACTTCGTTGCTGGTGCTGCTGCCGGTGGGATTGTGAGACCGGGATACCAGCAAGCGGAGGAGGGACTGCAGGGCGACGATGAGGATGTGGAAGTGCCCGTCGAGACGCTTCCTGTGCCGCTTGATGACAATCTCCACCAGGCGGCACAGAGCCGGGTAGATGCTTGGTGCTTCGGAGATCAGAGCCTGTGTAGATCCTCGTGCGGAGATTGTCGAGACGCTGCTGAGGGTCAGTTCGATGTTCCACTGGGTTATACAGGCTGGGTTCTGGTCAAGCAATAGGCGGATAGCCTTCGACGTGAGGAGGAAGACGGCCGGATGTGCTGTCTGTACAAGGTGATGGCAGAGTGTGCTGTGAGCTTGAGCGAGGCCGAAGTGGTCGGGGGAATCGGATGGGCGACAGCCTAGATGGGTCAGTGTGTTCCCAGTATAGAACGATGCGGGATATAAGCTAGCTCACCCTTTAGATGCTGGATCAAGCGGAGAATGACCAACTTGCAGCGCACCGCGTCGTGGCCATCGCTGTCTTGGAGCAACAGCTCCTTGAGGTAACCAAGCTTTGAGTCTTCATCGGCATTCCTCATTACAGCATCGACATACCGCACCAGCGCTGTCTTGTCTAGCATTGCAGCGGGCTCACCGCGCTGTGCTTCCTCCTCATCCTCGTCCGTGGTTTCCGAGACCTCAACAGGCATCTTGACCTCTAGCGGTGATGCAAGAACTTCAGAGAAGTGATTCGCCAAGAACATGCGGACTTCCCAGCCAGCCATGACACCGCTTCTAAGAAGCGAGTCACTTGCCTCGAGCAATGAAGGGACAGTGCCGGAAAGCGCTTGCTTCACAGCCCCATGATCCAGGTCGCCGAGCGCTTCGAGAGCCACAAGGAGCGTGAGGAGTTTTCTCCCCTTTCGCTTTTTGGTTGTGACAACCGGCAGGGCAACTTGAATAAGGTAGCCCTGAAGTTTGGAGAGATCCAAGCCGTCCTCCTCCAGCTTCTTGACGGCATTCGAGACTCGCACAGTGGAGATAAAAGCATGAAGGAGGACAATCCGCGGCGCGACGTCCGATTCCTCGCATGGACTTTGAAGCACAGAGATGGCACCCTTCAGATAAGCCCTTTCACGTTCCTCAAAGCTGCCACCTGCCATTTGGCTATGGAGGGTTAGCTCTAGCTCTTAGTGAAGGGCTGTGAAATAACGTACCGAATAGTAAGCATCGCTAGCTCCTGCAGTAGTTTGAAGTTACGTCGATCTTTTGAGACATGGTCTGTCGTCAACCCTTCCGCGGAACGGCGGTGCGAACGTTTGTGTATCTTCAGGAGGCACTGCCCTATCGACTCGAGGTGAGAGAAGCTCATGCCCTGTAATCCCGTCAGCGTCAATCCAATTACCGGAGTCTCGGCCATACCTCGTAGAAGGTCGGTCTTGACATCAGCTTGACCATGAGACTGAGCGCCAAATTCAGGTGCTCCACCCCGATGACCCGTGACTTTTTGCCCCCTGATAGCTTTGAGACTAGTGACTTCATGGCGGCCTCTCGTTGCGTTCGAGTCAGTGTCTCGATTGGCGTGTCGAGCAGGAACTGGACGGCGAGTTTGGCGTCGATCAATGGGATTATTGTCGCGATCAGCCGGTCTGCGCGTTGTTAATGAACAGTGCCAGCATGCCTGTGCTTGTCAGGCTCACCCATGAGTTTCTGGTTGTTGACATTGCTCTCGCGTTCCAACAACAGACGAGAGACTTCTAAATCTTGATCAAGGTCTGTCACGGACTCAGTCACGGAAGATATACTCCGTGGAAACTGTATTGCGTCTGGGAGCTGTCCGCTCTTGTCGCTCTCCATGTACAGACTGAGCGGCATTAGCATCCTTGCCCAGGAAAGCTGGGAGTTCTAGGATCCTACCTCAGTAAGCGGGGCGCGTCAGAGAGAATCCAAGACACATATGTCCCGGTGTCGATGGAATCTCCTCTGTCAGGGGAGTCCGGATCCATCGGCTCGTGATCCGCCTGGAGCCTGTTCATGAAAGAACATATCAGAGCAGCTGCTTCGTCCTCATGGGCAGCGCCGGGATGGTTTGCTAGCCAAGCTGACACGCAGCATTTGAAAGCAGCAAATGTATCTTCCTGATACAACGGAGAGCGTTCAAGAATGCTCCTGATGTCGGACCGGATCTGCGACCAGACGCGGTTAGCTTCCTCGAGTGTGCCCCTGGCAATCGTCTTTGAGGCCACCAGCCATCGACATGCAGCAATAGCAGGGGGCTCCTTTTTGGAATATTTCTCCAGGGAGACGCCGTCGAATATCTTCATATTAGCGGCGTCGATGAAATCTTCCTGCGAGATGCCGCTCGATATGGCTTCAAGAACGTGTATCCTGGCCATGCTCTCCGATGCTGCTGTCTGCGATGCAAGCCATTCTAGCAGGTCCACAAGCTGCGTTGTATTTAGAGAGGACTGGACTAGCCCAGCCACTGCATTCGCGAGTTCTTTTTGCGCCCACAATGGTTGGAGCCCTTCTTTGGACTCAGAAGGAGCAAGATTCCTGAGCCAGACCTTGACAAAGCTGGACAAGTCACGAGCCTGGGCATACCCACCCGCAAGCAAGACGATGAATTGCGCGGCCCTTTCTGAGTCTTCCGCGTCGAGGGCACCCTGCTCTCTCATTTTCTCCAGAACACGTTCGAGGAGCTGCTTCCCGTCGTCAGAGATGAGGAAGGCATCAGGATTGAGCTTGATGATGGAAAGGAGTAGACTCCAGTCATAAGTGTTCTTCCTGAGGGCGTAATCTTTGCACACCGCACGGAGGCTGGAGACTGACAGGGGCGTGACACGCTCGGCCGCCATTTCCATGATCACCCTGACCGCTGTCAAACCGTTCTCGCGGTTGACATTTTTGGTGGCATGCAGGATGGCCTCGAAAGAGACCTGTACCCATGTCTCGTAGTCCTTTTTAGACGCCTTGCCACCGAACTCGAGAGGCGATTTGCTGACGAGGTCGAACAGGACTGGAAATGTGATCTGCGCATAGGCACTGGACATAGCAACAGCAGTCTGCACGACTTCCTGGCTTCCTTTGGTCAAGAAGGCTGTTCTGGCCGGCAGAATCAGGTTACGTGCTAAGAAACGACGCAGGTCCCTGGCCCACCGCTCCTGGACGGTCGTGTCGACGCGAAGCGGCATCTGCCTTGGAAATCCGGTGAGCCTACCGAGTAACCGAGTGGCTAGGCCAGAGAGGTGGGTTGCCACCTCGAACGCATCGTTGGCGCTCTGAAGGTGAAGCTCCCACAAAGCAACGAAGGTGGACAGCCACGAGGACTGCTCCCGGAGTAGCTCAGCGTTGGGTCGATCCAGCGCAAGAACGCAAACGGCGATCCAAGGGACCAGAATTCCCATAGCGTCGGTTGCAGACGACGAGAAAAGCGTCTTGACATGCTCGGCGCCCATTCGGTGCGTAGCTGGTTCGTCCACAGACCTGACTTCGCACCGAAAGAGGAGGATCCGAATGGCCTCGAAGACAGCTTCGGCAGTCTGTAGGCAGCCGACCGCTTGCCTCTGAGCCGGAAGGTCGAAGCTAGCAGTATCGGCTCGTTTCCGCTTCCGGGGATTTGCAGGGCTCTCCGGAGATGGGGCCTCCGCCATCTCAACGTCCGAATCGGCTCCGTTCGTCTGAGTTCCCTCCTTCTGCGGCGCGGCGATCTCCTTGAGCGTCCGCTGCAGAATACCAACAAAGCGGCGGTCCGCCAGCGACTTGGCTAAGGAGAACAGCGGGATCAAGGCAAACACGGCGCCCACAATGTCCCAGGCCCGCGGGTATCGTCGGACTCGCTCGGCGTTCGGTGACGCTCCGGTCATGTTTTTCAAAAGCCATCGCAGCAGCATCTCTTCGGCCGCATGGAAGCTGCCTCCATGGTAGTCGTCGAGAATATCCCATATTCTTTCGAGCTTGTCCGGTACTGTCTCGACATCACCCTGGTCGAGTGCTCGGACTTCCCTGATAAGGGCGGCTTCGCGAGTCTGCATCTCAATCAGTATGACGCGAATCGAGGAGAAAGTTGCAAAATTGAAGTACCTTCCTACTGAGGTCCCCCATCGCGAACTGAATTAATCCAAAGCTCCTAATTTCATGTCTGTTGTCGTTGTAGTGTCTTCAGCAACAGCTGCACACGCCTTCCATCCCACGTGCCGAAGATTGATAGAAATTCCAGAATTCTGCCGCTCTTCAACGTCAATTCCAGCCCCAACCCCTGCAGCTTGCTCATTCACCGCCTTCGGGTGACAACGGCAACACCCGAGCGAGCTGTTAATGCGCATTGGACTTCTTGGCACATCGTCTGCCCGGAACAAAATAGCTTGGTCGACGACGACTCTCCGCACTCACCACCGCCAGTCGCATTCACTCCCCGCGCCAATTGAGTTCGCTCGCTAGGAGGTAGGGCAGACCCAGAAGCTTCATAACAGAATAATTGAGCTAATGCGACCTCCGGCTCTCTTTCCACAGCTGGTGAAGCGTGTCACGTCATAAACAGTTGCGCCGCCATGGCCGAGACCACCGCCCCCTCGGCGCCCTCCGGCGCTGTGTCGCGCCCCGTCAGTGAGGCGCTTCTGAACGAGAAGGTCAGCAATTCAGCAATCCCACCGGACGCCCCTCCTCTCCGGCGCCGGGCCTCGGTTCTCGAGACTGACACAAACGTCAACAGTGGGACCGCTGTCTCTCCAACCTGATTATCAAGTCCTCTCTCGGCCTCGGCTTCGGTGTCGTCTTCTCAGTCCTATTGTTCAAGAGGAGGGCATGGCCCGCCTTTGTGGGTGTTGGGTTTGGCGCAGGGCGCGCGTACGAGGAGTGCAACTACAGCCTGAAGCAGGCGGCGCGGGATATCAAGAGGCAGACATAAGCTTGAATGGGCTGGGCAAAAGAGAATCTTGAATGGCGGCGGTCGCAAAGATTCACGAGCGAGCAAACCTCCATCCGCCGATAAGGGTAGAGGGAGAGGGCGAGGGTGGGAGCAAGCAGCCGGCTGTACAAACCCTGTTCCATCAGTCAAGTTAGAGGCATAAAACGGGATGTTTCCTTTGTTTGGTTGAAGACCTATGGTATGTTTCTGTGGACTTTCGGTACTTAAAAGCAGAATCAATTCAAACCCAAGACTACTGGTAACGGTGGTATACCAAGCGCGCCTCACACCAGTCTCTCACCCTCCGAACACAGAAGCCTCCGCCTTGCAAGTCCGTCACACGGGACACTCCATCTCCACGGACTTCCGTAACGACCCTCTTCTCCGCATCAGACACTCAGCGGCCCCGGACTCAAACCTGGAATACCGTTCAAGCCAACCGACGCCACCGGCAGTCCCCCTCGTTGGAACCGACGCTTCGCACCCATTCCTATGCCCCCAGCCGATCATGCCTTCACCAGCACAGTCCACACCCCCGGCAAGCCCAAACTCCACGTCTCTCATTCCCGTCTTTGACGCGACAGACGACCTCGTGAACACCGTCTTCCCCAGCCTCATCAAGTCAACCGGCACAGCCGAGATAACACCCTGGCTCATCTTCTTCGCCCTCCCAAGAAATCGCGTTCCTTTCTCTTTCGCATTATCATCACCACCACCTTTTTCAGCGTACCCCAGGCCACTCCCAAGGCGAAGGCCAAGTAAAGGCCGACCCTCCTCGCACCTCCCCTCTTCCGTTTCCCTCTCCTTTCCCTCATTCGCGTTCCATGAAGGTGGCGATGCCCTGCCGCAGGCAGAGCCACGGTGGCGTCTGCGGCCCCTGACGGCAGCACACAGAGCCAAGAAGATGGTGACAACACCGACGGCGATGGCAAGAGCGAGTAGGGTGATAGCAAGAGCGAGTAGGGCGATTTCGAAGTGGGTTGCTTTGGAATGGACGAGTGCAGTGAAGGGATTGTTTGCGGGAGAGGACGGCGGTCGGTTATTCATTGATCTTGCCATTGCGAGGGCTTCTTGGGGTAGGGAAAGTTGGGGTTGGCTGAGGTGGTTGCAGACGGAGCAGATATCAGAACTTGTATGTTGTGTAAAGAGGTACGAGCTTGCGCGGATACGGCTATGCTTAGCTTAGAAGGTGCGGGAGCTGGTGATGATGTGTATGAATAGTTGCGATGGTCGCCTAGATGATGGGCCTCAACTCCTACGGCGGATTTTATAGATGTGCAAGATGACGCGGCGAGGGAGGTACCCCGGTGACGTAAGGCAGTCGTAGGTGAAGTGACTGGTCATCCAGTTGTCCACAGGTTGCTCTAGGCAGGCGCAAAGCAATTGCAAAGTGAAGGCCGCTCCGCTCCCCTGGAAGGCACGAGGCCAGGTTACCTTAAGTAGCCGCGGCTTCTTTAACAACCTGAAGACCGGCTCATGGGTCAGGCAGGACAGTACGATGAGTCGTCCGACCAGACCGAAAGACGATGGTGCTGCTAGGTACCAAACAAGCAGCGCTCTTCTCTTTTCTACCCCAAAAAATCTACCCCAAAATGACCTGGCCAGGTGACCGGCGTTCCACAACACCCGGCAGCACATCCTCATCCAAAAGTTCCCAAGACATCCATCCAAAGCCACGCGGAACCAATCCGGCATAACCCAGCTACATGACCAAGCAGCAGCTTTTGAGACAACTCGTGAGAATATCCTGGTCTTGCTCTTCCTGCTGCGGCTGTTGCTGTTGGTGATGCTGTGGAGGCCGTTGGTGGTAACCGCCTCCCTCAGCATGATGCCGGCCTCCCCCGTATCCTCTCTGGTAGCCCTCAGGCTGGGGCGGGAGTGGCGGCGGGGCATCAACCCGGCCGCCTCTCAAGTCAACATAGATGCGACCCTCGTTCTCCTCGGTGGCATAGTTGAGGCCTAGCTCCTCGCATAGCTGCTCGACCCGGGGCTTCAGCTTCTGAACATGGCCCGTGGAGTGGTTGCCCTTGCCGACGATCACATGGAGATGGCCCTGGCCGCTGGACCGGGCATAGCGGATGCGCTCCTCGAGAATGTCCTCAGCCTCCTCGACGTACAGGCCGTGGAGATCTATTGTGTCCTCCGCGACGCGGCCGGGGGCGTTGTTCTCGCGGAAGATGAACTCGGCAGCCCGCTTGTTGTATTCGGCTTGTTGCCTCTGATGGCGTTTGCCTGGGGTGATGGTCAGGCCAGTTTGGAGTTCCAGATTGGGCACGACAGCTTGCCTTCCTCTGAAAGTTCTTTGGCTCTAGCGCCGTCGCCACGCTCATATGCCTCATGTGCCTATCGCCGCAGCGGTCAGTAGCACTGTTCCTCGTCATGATGAGGCTGGACGCCGTACCCGCTCGAAGCACGATTTCTTCCTGTCACCTTCACTTCGCGCCAGTTCGCGGAGCCGATCATATTCAGCTTCTACATCTGTGCTAGTCCTGTGATTGAAGGCTGTGTCGGGATGTATCAGACAGGCCGCTGCAGCATCGCATTGCCGGCGGCGAGGGGGGATTCATACCATGCCCGCCAAGGTGCTTCAGGGGTATAGCAGACGACGCCATCATGAAGCGAAACCGGCAAGGGTCGCGGCAAAAAGCGTTTCTTGGTGTTGCGAGAACAAATACTCGTCGCGCTTCGTGAAAAGCCGTGGCGCCTACCCCTGTCGCGGCCAGCCACCCAGCCGCGTCAAAAATGCCATCTCAGATCATTGGGTGGAATCAAGGCTGAAACCATGATGCATTCTGACAGCTGGAAGTCATGTGTTAGTTGGAGGCACAGGTCCTGATCGTGCCAACATCAGACGCCCCGGCCTTGTAACGACTGTTTTTCAGTTGGCTGGCATTCATAATGAGATTTACCACCTTGAAATCAGGAGATATGACCAATTTTCAACATGAGAAGCCTAGAGCAGATCGTGTCTGAAACACAACACCCGAACACAAACAAAGCTAGGTTGATTCTGTCACTCTCCACCACAAAGCGATGATATCATAGCTCAGAAGGAGACACGTTCATACAGGCCCCTTTTCTTTCCTCGCGCGGCGTTGATGATCCTATCGCAAGGTTTCCTTTCCTGAGAGTATCTTGGCTTCCAAATTTGCTTCTAGAACATTACCGGTTTCATCTTAGCCTTTCCCCACCAATGCCAAGCGAGGGAGCGGGGCTGCAGGTGACCTGAAAAAGAAAACGACGGGCTTGCACCTTTTCGGCGCCCTTTTCGGCATCCACATCCACGTCTCCCCTGATTGAACCAGAGAACTTCACGACCAAAGATCCCGAGAAACCCGGATTCGCAGCGTTGATCGGACCTGTCGTGGGAGATACAAGCACCCCAAGGACAGAAAAAGCTGTACACCGAACTCCTCACTCCAAGTCTACCATAATCAGCGCCCAAGGAACAAGTCAAGCAGAGAGAATTAGACTAAAAAGGAAAAAGAGCAAAATAAAGGAAAGGATTAGAAGAGAAAGAGAAGAAAGAAGAAATAAAGAAAAAAGAGAAGAAGAGATAAAGAAATAAAGTAAAAAAGAAGTTAAAGAAGATAAAAAAGAAGAAGTAAAGGAAGAAAATAAAAAAATTAGAAAAAAAGAAGTAAAGGAAGGAAATAAAAAAATAAGAAGTAAAGAAAGAAAGCTAAATAAATTTTAGTCTATCTCTCCTAAGGTGTAAGTCCAACTAATACCTTGTTATCGATGCTTGATATATGGCTTTTTCTGGTCAGATGGAGACAAGCTGTGTTGATGTGATCAACAAGGAGGGAAAGAAAAATCGAAACAGGCACAAAGATCAAAATGTGGAGAAAGGGGAAGAGAAGCCGGAAGGGACGTTTTCTGGCCCTCAGACACAGTTGGAGGCTACCTTAGTAAGTTAAGGTACCTACCACAGCACGCAGTACACTGCCGGTTAACTATCAAGGCACCCAGCATTCGGCTGTCGCTGCTGCTGCTGATCTCTTCAACAGACGGCAGTGGACGTTGTAACGAACGAACCCTGCAAATCGTCTGTCCGTGCCGTCAATCCCAGAATCCTAGTCCGGGTTGGCTGATCAACAGTGGGGACGGGCATCCCGTCCATTGTCGTGTCGCGCTCGGACGTGAACATGGTGTGGCATTCCGTGCTTCCATGCATTGCAGTAGCGTCCACGACATGGAAGAGAGTTACCAGCTGCGCGGCTCCTGCGTGCCTACTCTCGTACGGCATGGCAGTCTGGGCTTCTCACAGTGCCATGGTGTCGGGAGCATGGCATCGAGTCAACGGCAACACCCAGTTCGCCTTCACGCGAGTCATGATGTCGCAGCAGCGGACTTCTTTGCAGAAGATATGTGGCAATCAAAAAAGCAAGCCAGCCTGCACGACAATTCCCGGCTGCTGCTCCCCAGGTTGTGTCTGGGCATGGGATGGCGAATGCCGAATCATCTCGCGCACCAGGACAAGTTGTCGTGGGTTGTGGGGGGATTCCCACCAGCTGCTCCACCATCTAGCGAGGGATGGAGTCTTGAGGCAAGGATTACAGAGCTTACCCACCAATAGTTTCAGCATCGCCGGAAAGGTTTGAAATTAACCACCGGTCTAGCGTCGATTTGGGCGGTCAGGGCGATGGTCTCTAGGAGATATTCTTCGAAGGTTCGAGGTGGGTTGGAACTACACAGGGACTAAGGCAAGGTATCTACATCCATACATACGTGACACAGATCTAGCAGACTCTGCTGTTCGTCATATTGTACGGATCCGTACGTGCCTCGGTACGATCGCTGCTTTGCTTGATCGGCTGATCACCGACTGTCGATCCCATTTGCGGGGTGCCCAGGGGTAACCGGAAAATATGTTCGCTACCTGAGAACAATTGTCGTGTACTGTGTGTTTACTAGGAAATAAGGACGCAACAGTTTACAAATCACTGTGTATAGCAACCTCCCAGGCGGTATGAAGTGGTAAGATCCCGCTGTGTTTTGGAAACGGAGTTCCAGGAAGCAGAGGAGCTGATAGTAACCGGGGCCCGACTTATAAGACAGGGAGCATGAAACCCAAGGTGTGCGGGAGCGTATCGTTTCTCAAACGGAGTAGGCACGTCCTTGTCAACGGTGTGTTTGACGAGGCATACCACAGTAGTCATCGTCCAGGTAATTGATAAGGCTGCTTCTCCTCAGCTCACGGTAAGCTGGTCAACGTACGGCACCTCTAAGGTATGTTGAGGTTCGAAAGAGCCAGCGGTTCGCGAGATCTGCGTGCCGGAAACGCAGACACAGACATGTGATCTTGAAAGGAGTACAGTATCACGGTGGTCGGTGGCTCGAAGTTAGCTCCGGTGTGAAGCTGGGTGTCTGTTGATCAGCTAGGTAGCCACATCCACCGCCCAAACGGCCGGACACTCTTTGGCTGAGAGGCTTGACGTCGCTGGTTGCGTTTTGAGCAGTGATTGGGCTAGGCTACTCAGTGGCGAAAAACGCTATACTGGTCGGCATTAGTTCCGTGATGGTTGGAGGGCCGGGAAGACTCAAGGGAGTCCGAGTGTGTCGAGGAGTGGGAGGTGGCGGCGGCTGGCTTCCGAAGCAAGCGCGAACGGTACATCTCATGATTCCGCCGGGCAGCTGTTGAGACTTGAGGATCCAATGGTCAAGAGTGGGACTTCGGAACAAAGCAAACGGGGCTTGCGGCGGCCATATATCACCTCGACAGCAACCGGGTCGGCTGTTCCCTTTACTCCGTAGTGATCTTAAAACGCATGACATCTCCAATGGCTTGATAATCAATTTTTCGGAAGGACATTTTTGGTTAGTTTTGGCCGGTCCCTTGCGCCATTGAAATCCAGCTTTGCCAGAGTGGGATTAGCGCCGATGCCTTTCCACGAGCTCTCAGCCCCGTGCTTTCCTTATTCCAGTTCATCTCTTCAATTCCAGAGCACAAGGCGTAAGCGGCAGACTGCCGGTGTACTTACACAACACAGCCTGGAGTGGCAGCCTCAGCATGAGAAAACCGATAGATGATACGCATATCCGGTTGCTGTTTGACAGCGGCGCAACGGAGGGTGGTGGTCTCAGACAGGGGCGCTGTTCTCCTTTGCCTGCATTTTCTGACATCCCCTGCCCGAGGCTCTGGGCCAGTGAGCGATGGCGAGCGCCCCACCCATCTCGCATATCCTAGATGTGATTCGCCACTATAGCCAGGGCCACCTGCATCCCCCGAAATTCAGCGCGGATGCTCCACGTTCCTTAACATTAACAGAACAGCCCTCCCACCTCCTGTCCTTCCTTCAACTCCGACCGTTCACACCTCCCGCGACCAGCGAGCAGTGAGGCCACAGCCTGCGTCTGTCACTGCCTCGGCGACAATTTCCCACTGTCGCTTTTATCGGTGTAAATCAAGCTTCTTACTTTCGGCGTCGTTCTTTTTCGTTTTGCTCCTGACTACGCGCTCGATTGAAGCCCCGAAAGGAATCCTGGGCGCGCATCTTCCTTCGGACCAGGTGAGTGCATCCAAGCTAAACCAAAGCCACTTCTTCCCCATACCGCCTTCAGTCATCCGAACCCCGTTCAAAGTTTGTGTGGGATACGGACCAACCGTCGCGATGCCGAGATCTTTGTCAATGGCTTTTGCTCCTGGCTTTCTCCGTCGCAGCCTGCCCCCAGAAGCCCGCAGTTCCCTTGTTGAAGCACCTGCAATTTTCGGGGTCGCGATCACATCTCCTGCCTATGACCCAGCTCCACTAACGCTTCTGGGTCGTCAACAGAACCCTTTTGATACCCTCATTCGATTCACACGCTCCTTTGCCTTCGACAGATCGCCAAGATGGGTTGCGGAATGAGCACGGAGGAGAAGGAGGGCAAGGCCCGGAACGAGGAGATCGAGAACCAGCTGAAGAAGGATCGCATGCAACAGCGCAATGAAATCAAGATGTTGCTTCTGGGTATGTTGGAATGCTTCCTACCCCAACACCGTCTTCCACTCGCTGCGCCCAATGGGATCTGACAAACTGGCACAGGTGCTGGTGAATCTGGAAAGTCAACAATTCTAAAGCAGATGAAGCTCATTCACGAGGGCGGCTACTCTCGCGATGAGCGGGAATCTTTCAAGGAGATCATTTTCAGCAACACGGTGCAGTCAATGCGCGTGATCCTCGAGGCAATGGAATCGCTAGAGCTGCCGCTGGCGGACGCGAGGATGGAGTACCACGTTCAGACCATCTTCATGCAGCCGGCACAAATTGAGGGCGACGTCTTGCCGCCTGAGGTTGGCAATGCCATCGAGGCTCTGTGGAGGGATGCTGGTGTTCAGAGCTGCTTCAAGCGGTCAAGGGAGTACCAGTTGAATGACTCTGCACGATAGTATGTCCCTCAGCATTGCTCGATTCTGTGTCATGTTGACGCTGACCGTTTTCAGCTACTTCGACAACATCGCCCGTATCGCTGCCCCCGACTACATGCCCAACGACCAGGATGTCCTGCGGTCGCGTGTCAAGACGACCGGTATCACTGAGACAACTTTCATCATCGGCGAGCTCACGTACCGTATGTTCGATGTTGGTGGTCAACGCTCCGAGCGGAAGAAGTGGATTCATTGCTTCGAGAACGTCACAACTATCCTCTTCCTGGTCGCCATCTCCGAGTACGACCAGCTGCTGTTTGAGGACGAGACTGTCAACCGTATGCAGGAAGCGCTCACTCTGTTCGACTCCATCTGCAACTCCCGGTGGTTTATCAAGACATCCATTATCCTGTTCCTGAACAAGATCGATCGGTTCAAGGAGAAGCTGCCTGTCAGCCCGATGAAGAACTATTTCCCCGACTACGAAGGAGGCGACGACTACGGCGCGGCGTGTGACTACATCCTGAACCGCTTTGTCAGCCTAAACCAGCACGAGAGCAAGCAGATCTACACACATTTCACGTGTGCGACAGACACGACACAAATCCGCTTCGTCATGGCTGCGGTGAATGGTGAGCTATGAGTAACAATCACGCAAGACGATATGATGCTGACTTGGGCCCAGATATTATCATTCAGGAGAACCTCCGTCTCTGCGGTCTCATCTGAGCGGATATTGTCGACAATGCCGTCGTACGGTCACGCTTCCCGGAATTTACGCCGCCTCTGCCCTCGAAGATACCCCTCCCGAGTCGCATATAAGGATGGCGGAATCATGACACACTGCCGTCTGATGCTCTCCGGGCCTGTCCACCGACTCCGCACCCATGGCCGGATCATGAAACCGAAACGGAACTGTATACGGCTGATATAGGAACATAAGCAAGCCGATGCCGTGGGGGGAAGGATAAAATATCTTGTTTAATAATGAACCTGGTGTTGGTGTCGTTAAATCGTGTATGAAATCTTTTCTCTACTATGTCTTGTCTTCAGTAACGGCAACGTGAGAGCCGCCCTCCTTCCAATCGCTGGATGAACGGTGTGAGGTAAAGTAGATCTTGGCTTTACGAATCTAGCAGGAGGAAGACCGCGGGATGCCTGGACGTGCTCAACGGAGGAATAAGGCAGTGATTCCCGGCGTGGAGGGCCGAGGGTTGGAGAATGGCCTGTGTTAGGGTGTAGGTGCGTGGGGCATATACCAGTCGGGGTCTTTACCTATTTCCTTGTCTCTCTTCAGTCGCCAAATTCCTTTCCCCCTTGTTATATACATCTTCCTTGGACTTGGCCTTGGCTTTGGGCTTGCTTCTGGGTGCCGTGGCGTGCTATGGGTGTCAATTGAAGAACCACGTACCCTATCTACCTCAGGGAAACCATGAATTCTATGTGGTCGGACCACGGTATGTGCCATATACCCTCAACATAACGTCGTCTATAATAGGACATCGTGTGTATACATGTTGCGGGTATATATATCGGTGCTTATTGTGAGATGCTGCTTCTTGTTGTGTCTGCTGTAGATGATAGATTCACCTTCCTTGCTTTGTCAGCTTAGGTGCCGATTGCCTTCGGTGACGTTATCCTCATGTGTGAAAAGGGATTGCTGGTTTATCACTGCGTAGTCATAGTGGAGGTAAACCATAGCGGGAGTATCATAACCGGTTGATGCGATGAGGTGAATACGATGTTGGAGTATGAGTGTTTCCAGGCTTGTTTCTGATGCGGTTCTAGATGGCGCACAGAGGGTGATGTTCGAGGAGGCCTTGCCGGATCAAATAGGATTCGATACTCTCCCTGACTCAATGTTGCGAGACATACGACCGTTAAGCTCGGCCGTGAGATGGAAGATGGTGATGAATCAATCAGATACGAGAAACCACCGTTGTGTGACTACAATGGTCGTCCGGCTGCCACAACCTTGGAAACACAGATCCCATCACTCATCCCTGGCATCCATTCAGATCTGTATTTAGCGTACATAAGTATTGACGCACTAGCGTCGAGTGACCATTCCGTTGCCCAGCGTCCTTTTAAGTAGCAAGTTGGGCTTTACTCGGTTGTCCGGGATGGCCACAACCCCGTGTTCGGCAGGCGTACAGATACTCTGAGTGGCGATACTGGCTCCGATGTGTCATTTTGGGGAAGGTCCGGTGCTCTCGGACTCGCGTCACGGCAAGGGCCCAAGTTTATTCTTGTTTTTCTTTTCTTCTGTTTCTGTTGGCCTATCAGTGGAAGTGAGGTCTACTGAGGTGGTGGAGATGGGTTGTAAGGGGTGGTTTGCTTGAAGGAGGCTTGAAGCTCGTGATATGCAGGAGCAAAGTACGATCAATTCATCGCTGCACAGCGGCCACACTGCAAATACCACCTTCGTAGAACGCAAGGCGTTGATCAACCCACAAGTTGTGTACCCATATACGAGTATCGAAGCCCAAGCCTCAGAGGAGACAAAGCCAAACCAAGTCCAGCTTTTCAAATGCCTTACTCCGTCCCCACAAAATCGAAATGCTGACTCGGCAGTCCGTTATCATCGTCGTTACAAAACAACAGTTCCCATATCCCTCCCAGTGTCCTCGATAGCTTGTCGCTAGATAGCCCGATATTTAGCGGGCAGCGTTGTCTAACAGACTGTCGACAGGAGAATACGGAAAGAAACAAGCTGGGCGGCGAGCGATGTGCATTAATAATCGATATCAGTCGTGCCGGGCCAGGCAGCTCGAAAAGAAAACGGGATGGCAATTGCCTTCAAGAAAAAGGAGAGGAGGTATCGCTTCGCATCCTATGCGGTAGGAAATGGTTTCGGGAGGCCGTAGCTCGGTGGCTAGAAGTTGAACGGGAACTGTCCTGCCTCGCCTCAGACTGGCGCCCAGTCATCATTCTGGTCACTGAAAACTGCCGCAGAACTCTGTCCTCTTACGGGGCCCGACTCTAAAGTCGGCGAAATCGGGAAAATGGCCCTGTGCGTGGGTAACTAACACGCCCAAGCAGCTCCGGCTCATTGTCAAAAAAACCAATCACCCATAAGCTTCCGAGAAGACCATCCCAGTGGAAGCGAAGGAAGTTAGGGGATATCTCCAGCGCCAACGCCGCCAGAACAATCTTAAGCTCCGGCATCATCGCCCATGACCTGCTGACCCGGAACATGACCCCCCCCGGCATCCTGACTGGCGATCATCTCTTCGTAGTCAGCGATATGCAGGGCCAGCTGCTTCGCGGTAATATCGATCAACATAAGTTGGCGAGTAGCCTTGTCGGCTGCGCGGACCTCGCCCATGGCTCTGTTCACCATCTGTTGGAGCATTGGATTGTTAGTCAACAATGCCCCGGGATGATTGACGCCTCCCACAGCGGCGCCATGAGATTGGAGCAGAGGATGGGTAGCAGTGGTGAAGCGGTAGCCAGGGTCGCTCGCAAGACTGGCACCACTGGCCGGCAGGATTGCCGGGTGCTGGGCAACAACCTGGGGGTTGCGCGTCTCTGCGAGCGGGTCAATATCAGGAGATGCTCGATTCCAGCCGGAAATTTGGGTATGGACTTACCATGAAAGCTACATCTCGCTCCGCTCGCGTTGAACCAGCAGTTGGCGCAGCTGCCGCACATCTGGCCGTCGACAACGATGCAACTGGTCCAAGGGCCGTGGCCTTTGTGGCAGTTTTTGCACGGAACCCGCGCCGGCTCTCCAGCGATATGGGCAAACAAGGCCTCCACGTTACTACGTCGTGCCAGGTTGAGAACCTGCTCTGGCCTTCGCTGCTGGGCGAGGCGCTGGCCGGGTTCACGGGCTAGTCTCTTAGCCAGGGCGCTCTCAACGTTAAGCTCGCCGTACCCGGATTCCCTTGCGAGCTCCTCTGTGGTCTTGACCATTGACGGGTCCAGGGCCTGGTGACCGGGTTGCATCTGCTGCGGGTTGCCCATTTGCGCCGGCGGCTGATGCTGGTGCGGGTGCTGATGCGAGTGATGCTGCTGCTGATGAGCATGCTGGGCGTGTTGAGCATGTGCCAGGGTCTGCTGCATCTCCTGCAGCTGCTCCTGGACGGGCTGAGACATGGCGCTCCCGGGGGGGCCGCCGTTGGCGATCATGTTGGCAGCTGCGAGGTCAACATGGGGTGGCAGGCTGGACGCGCCGCCAGTGCCGTCGTCGTCTTCCATGTTGGCTTCAACCTCGGCTTCGCCATGAGCGTCCTCGTTAAGGTCGGTCTCCATGGCAGCCGCGGCGGCGGCAGCTGCGGCATAGTCCTGGGCACCCATCGCCACTTCCTCGAACACGGAGCTAGGGTCTGCCTTTAAGTCATCCCCCAGGGCTTGGGCGTGCGCGTGGGCTTCGTGCGCAGCCAGTTGTCCCGCCACCTGACGCGGGGTGCGGCCGCGTGCCGGAGGGGTCGGCTTGGTCACCTTATTGCGCTGCGACCGGATGGCCGATGATTTCATGCTCGAGCCAGGCAACCGGAATCCAAATACTCCCAGGCTCGGCGAATGCTAGTGTTGGAGAGAGATCGCTGAGGATGTGCAGCTGTCGTCAGCTGTAAAGCTGGTATTTTCGGAGGTGAGGTTGAAGGGGAAGCTGACCGCGACGGAAGCGTGGGCCGCGTGGCGACCTTGCGGAGAATCGCTGGGAGGGTGTCCAATCAGCAATCGAACCGAGCTAGCGAATCGTCCGTGCGTGCAGATGATCTGTGCGCCACAGCCCGCTTCAGCTTCAGAGGCGCGGTCGCGAGCGTGGAAAATCTCCTTACCTAAGGTACCAATGAACAATTGATGATGGCACTTGAACTCCTTAAACAGTACATTCCTTGGGCTTAGCGCTATATGTTTGAATCTCAGCAGCGATTTATCTCCACCCTCACTTTGACAAACTCTCGATGCTTCCTTTTTTAGTTCTGACAGCTTGCCAGTAAATGAAGCTCAGTCAGAGTCATAGCTTTCTGCATATTACCAGCAGTCTTGACAACCGGTGTAGATTCACAGCAACTCTATGTCCAAATAGCTTGGATCTCAACAACACCAAAGCAAACTCTCAAGGGACGACCCGCAGCAAGCAAGCTCTAAATCAACCCTGTATTTCGGGCAAATGTTTTCGTGATGATGTTTCGAACCGATACTTAGCCTAGGTAGGTATACTCCGGCTCATTGCCACTTTTGACGGCCCACGAAGCGGTCACCTCGCAACAGGGATGGAAACCTTGACCAAGAGCCGGGAAAAGGCGTGATCCTGAAGCTGAATTTTCCTGCGGAGAATATGTACATGTACTGTACATACATATTCACGTAAAGGCTCCCTAACCAGTAAGTTGCAGATTACATGTCCCATCCCAACGTAAATGATAAATTCCTCGCCATTAGCCCTCCGTGTCGGCGCCGCATCCTAACAACAAGCCTATGTCGTCTTCGCGCCCTTGGTCGGATGGCCATGTATCTTCGCCCACCCCCTAACCTGGGCATTCATGATCCTGAGCACGAAAAAGTAAATAATCGGCACAAACCACCCTAAAACCGTATCAAACACCCAGCTATTCCTCGGCGAGCCACCCATCACACCACATCGCATCAAATTCCCCAAAAAAGACACGGCAACGAAGTACTCACCCTTCTCCAAACCCGCGATCGCCCGCTTCGCCACCGTGTCCGGCGTCTCAGGCGGCTCGTCTTTCTCCAGTTCAAGCGTAATGCCGGGCTTCGTCTGGTTCTCCCTCTCCAACCCAGGACTTGTAATGGTGGCTGGGTAGACCACATGCACCTTGACCGGATTATCCGGATACAGATTCAGTTCCATCGCCAACGTGTCGGCCAGCCCCCTCAGCGCCCATTTCGAGGGCGAGTACGGACCGTAGCCGACAATGGCGAACAGCGCGAGCACCGAGGCCGTGAAGATGATGTGCTTCGGCTCAGACTTGGGCCCCGTGCTGTTCTCGGGCGCGAGCCACTCGCGCAGGATGGCGCGCGACATCTCAGCCGAGCCAAAGTAGTTGACGTCCATGTTGCGGCGGGCGGCCGACATCGCGGCGTCGTCGGTCCAGAGCATGGGCGTCGACATGCCGGCGATGCACCAGACGATGTCGGGCGCCCGGCCGCCGTTCCAGGCAATGGCCTGCGCGATGACCGTCGAGGCGTAGTCGGGCTCTGAGACGTCGGCCGAGATGTAGGTGAAGCGTTGAGTTGACGGTGACGAAGCGGCCGCCGTAACGTCGGCGAGGGCTTCCTCCAAACGGCCTATATTGCGGGCTACGAGGATCAGATTTGCGCCTTTGGCCGCGAGCTGCATTGCTGCGCTGCGGCCCATTCCTTCGGAGGCGCCGGTAATGAGGACCGTCTGAGCTGGTGTTAGCGGTGTGTTTACGTATTGATATGAGGCTTGGAATATATGACATACTCGGCCCTCGACGGGCATGTGGTTCTTCCTGCCGAATAGACCCATGCTTGCGAGGAGGATTAAGAGGGCACCGAGTGCTCCGGTGGTGGCAATGGGCAAGGGAACACCGAGCCGTTGCAAAGTATCCATGAGTGAGCTTCAAATCGCCATTGATGATTGATGAGACTGCAGGGGCACTTGGTTGTTGTTAGACATCGTCCTTCACACGGGCCACGATTGGCTTCTGCTGGTCCCGGAGCTCAGGGAGCGCGGTGGGTCTTAGGAGCTGGCATGCAAGCGGGGCGAGCCGCGGGAGTGGTGGGGACCACCAAGGCGGTCTCCATTGAGCGGCCAGAAAAAAGTTTCTGCCACAGGCGGGAGAGTTCAACAAAGGTGAACCCCACACCCGATTGCTGTCCACAGACACACAGCAACACGCCGTGACCGGTCGCAACTGAGTACCTGCCTTAAGGTACAAACTCAGCAGACTACCACTTGCTTTCCAGTCGCTTACCCTGACTACTTCCCTCACAATGGCCAAAAAGAGAAAAGCCCCCCGTAATCCCGAGCCCAGCGGCCCGCGCGAAGTTGACCCCAAAGATGCGCGCCTCACTATCAAGACATACGAGGATGTCGCAGACTCCGAGGACGAGTACTGGGCAAACCAAGATCGCATCGGCTTAGACGACGACGACGAGCCGCGCTCCAAGCGCCTGAAGAGACAGGAGAAGGAGGACGCATTCCTGGAGGCTTCGGACGAGGAGATCCTTGGCGAGGACGAGTCGGACGAAAGCGAGGAAGAGGAGGAGGAGCATGTCGCAGCGAAAAGGAAAGGGGGCAAGAAGGCTGCCGCACGGGATGAGTATGCGTCTGAGGAAGAAGAGAAGGGAGGGGAGGAGGAGGGCGATGAGGGCTGGTGGGGTTCCTCGAAAAAGGAGTACTACAATGCTGACAATATAGAGACGGAGGCCGATGCCTTGGTATGTTGTTTTGTTCCTGTTTCTCGCCTGCGGCTGGCAACTAATTTGCGCTTTAGGAAGAAGAGGCGGAAGCACGGCGGCTCCAGGCCAAGAAATTGGCGAAGATGCAGGAGGCTGATTTCGCCTTCGACGAGAGTGAATGGCTAGCACCGAAAGAACAGGCCAGTGAAGATCAGGAGGTCGTGACGGAAGTCTTGAAGGAAGTCGAGGTGACAGACGATATGGGCCCCGAGGAGAGGTACAAGTTGTTGCAGGCTCGGTATCCGGAGTTTGACTACCTAGTGGACGAGTTCAGGGAACTGCAGCCCGTCTTGCCCGCTCTACAAAAGGAAGCCGAAGGGAGGCCTGCCAAGTCGTTGGAGGTGATCAAGTCCTGGTTAGCCGGGTGCTACGTCGCTGCGTTGGCGAGCTACTTCGCTATCCTCACATCCCCTTCGCGAGACGGCGATGGGTCAGTGGCAACTCTGACCCCGTCAGAACTTAGGGATCATGAGGTCATGGAAACCCTTATGGAGTGCCGCGAGGCCTGGTTGAAGGTCAAAAACCTCAAGTCAACGGCGTCAGTTGCTCCGAGCACCGGCATGCTCTCACCGCCTGAAGAGGGGGATCTTGAGATGCTCGATGCCATGCCTCTACCAAAGCGGAAGACGGAGAAACTCTCTAAGGCAGAGATGAAGGCGAACAAGAAGAAGGCGGCAGAGGAAGCCAAGAAAGCCAAGGCTGTCGAGCAGTCCCTGGCGGAGCTGTCGACGCTGCTCAAGAGCACCAAGAAGGCCGGAAAGGCCATTTCCGCGCCTGCTGTGTCGGCTGATGTGGCCAACGACGATAACCGGTCCGATTTCGGCGAAGAGGAGATCCTCGATGCTCGTACCGCTGCCGATAAGGCTCGCCGCAAGAAGACCCTGAAGTTTTACACTTCGCAGATCGTCCAGAAAGCCAACAAGCGTGCTGGCGCTGGTCGCGACGCCGGTGGTGATATGGACATTCCGTACCGCGAACGACTCGTAAGTGACCCATTAAGCCCGATAAGAGCCACGTATAAGGACGTCTCACTAAACCCCCTCGCAGAAGGACCGGCAAGCCCGTCTCAACGCCGAGGCCGAGCGTCGCGGTAAGAAGGGCAGCAAGTTTGGTGCCGACTTAGGCGGCGACGATAGCGATGGCGACGACGACGCCGTGGCCAAGCAGGTGCGCGGCGAGGAAGACGAGTACTATGATATGGTGGCGCAGAGTGCGCAGAAGAAGCGGGCCGATAAGGCGGCGCGGTACGAGGCGCTCGCGCAGGCACGCAAGGGCGAGCGCGTCGTGGAGACGGAGCAGCTTGGGCCCGACGGCAAGCGGCAGATCACATATCAGATCCAGAAGAACAAGGGGTTAACACCGCACCGCAAGAAGGAGGTGCGCAACCCGCGTGTGAAGAAGAGGCTGAAGTTCGAGGAGAAGCAGAAGAAGTTGAAGAGCATCAAGGCCGTGTACAAGGGCGGCGAAGGCCGGGGCGGCTACCAAGGCGAGTTGTCGGGTATCAAGACGGATTTGGTGAAGAGTGTTAAGTTGTGAGTCACGCGGATTGTGGTTGTTATGGTCGAGATACAATGTACGGCCGCAGGCTATTTCCGCATCGGGCAAGTGTTCTTTCCGGCTCGGGTCTCATGTAATTGCTGCATATATTAGAGCTCATCCCTCCAGGAAGGCGCAAATTCAAAACAAGGCTCCTCGTTTCTGGGGTTTCCATTACCCTATAACGCACTCAAATGTTGGTCCAGAGTAGTGAGCCAGATGGTGCTCTGACAATCAGTGTTGATGTTTTACAGTTGTTCTTATAAGGAAGACTACGGGACCCCTGCAACAACAATCGGTTGTACGACGAAACGGTTGTATAGTGTAGCGGTTATCACTCCGGATTCTGATTGTTTCAGAGCGTTCCGGCAACCCCGGTTCGATTCCGGGTACGACCTTCTGTTTTTGCAAGTTCAGCCCGGCTCTGTGGGTACTATGCCGCGGCTTGTCGTGCCTGCAGCACCTCCAAACAGAAAGACCCGATGATTTTCAGAGTGAGACATGGCAAAGCCAAGCGAGCATAAGCTTTTGTCATGGCAGAGCATGGCAGAGCATGGCAGAGCATGGCGGGGCTCCGGGCAAGCTCGCGTTGGCGGCGCCATCCCGTTCCCGTGATGGTTGGATCGCCGGGATTACGTCACAAATGGCTGGCTCATTAACGTCATGTCGTCCAATCCGTATGCCCCTCGCTTGCTGAAGACAGTCATTGTTTGCTTCAAGACGGCAGATGTAGTGTACATACCGTACAGCTCTTTACACAGGTTTGGCAGTCGGACACAGTTGGTCTGGTTTAATGCTGAATTAGAGCAGAACGAGTTGATATGACGGGCAAGTAGGTACTTCGTTCAAGTGATGATACACCTGTACCTTTTCATCCTCAGATTGCTTGCAGATAGCAAATACTACATTTCCATGAACTGATTTCCATACTGTGGTAGGCATCTGACAGCGAATTAATGCATGTAATCGCCAGTATCCATGGTTTGGTACTGTGTGGTGCACACTTCAATTCAATGGTCGTTACCGATCTTGATCGAGTCCCTCATCCTACGTCACTACTTCCCGCTTCGGAATTGATATCGACGGGATGTGGGAAGGTGTGCTTGAGAGAGCCGAAGAAGTATAGCATAAAAGAGCATTGTGCGGGCACACATATCGGCTTGCAGATTATTCCAAGTGCTTAAGAAGCCCTGTTATACCTGCTGAAGCAATTACAAGCTACTCATTCACCATCATAATCCTTTCCTCAAGTGTACTTCAGAGGGTTGCTTTTGACCAACACTATGGAGACCATCACCAACCTTGCACACTCGGCTGCCCAGACGGCCTCTAAGGCCGTTTGGGGCGAGAGCCAGTCCCACGAGGAACCCGTCTCCGGCAAGATGGGCAACGTAGAAGCGGGCGAGCCGTACGATGCTGGCAACATTGGTGGTAAGCAGTTGAAGCGGCCCAAATTACTCAAACCTCTTGTGCTAACAACCCCGCAGAGAAAGCCAAGATGTTCCCACATACCAAAACAAAGTACTAAACACACCGTGAGCAGAGCCTAACGAAGCAGCCCTGAAATCCCGGGAGCAAAAGGATACAGAGAGGCAGGGCACCGAAACATCAGCTAGCACGTCGATGCCGGCCAGCGAGCCTGGTAAACCAGCAAGCGGAATTCCAGGGGCTGGCCCGGCCGTGGCCGCAACCATGCCGAGCCCGGAGTCCGAGAAGAGGGCGCAGCCATCCCAGGAAGAGAAGCCAGCCACCATCTTGGGAACTCAAGAGAGACTCGACGAAGAGAGGCCCCACGAGAAGGGATCCGAAGAGACACCGCACAGGGAGGAGGAAGCCCGCACATCGGAACAACCCTCCAGTCCAGCTGGCCCAGCTAAGGATGCACCATCGGCCGTCTCCATGCGCGATGACTCGACCAAGGCACAGAACGACACTCGCGCCCCCGCTCCTTCTTCATCAGAAGAGTCCAAGAAACAGGATACCATCACCGGCGACATCATGACCGGCCCCACCATCGGCAAACCCGCTTCGGCACAGGACGAGGGAAAGGCGAAGTCCCCCGCCCAGGACGACAGCCCGGACATCAACCTCGCCGGCCCGGGCCCTCGCCCGCTCGAAGACATAGCCCGTGAGCACGGCGGGGATGGCGGGGCGGCCAAGCCCGAGTCAGTCTCGCAGTCCGGGAGCTCTGAGCAGGGTCAGCGAGCCGGACAGGAGGAAGGTGTGGAAGGGCACAGAAGAAGAGATAGCGGGAAGAGTCTTGGCAGTGAAGCCGGTGAAGCCGGTGAAGGTGGGGTGACTGAATTGGCCGGGATGGGAGGCAAAGGAGTCGGAGGTGAGGAATATGTGCGCTCGAGTGGACTGAAGGCGGATGGCGGAGATTTCGACGCTGCGAGGCCTGGTGCGGGAAAGGAGGCTGACCGTAAGTTCTTTTGAGTTCTTCTGGCTCCCGCTTATCTCTCGACGGGGATCGAGGATGGTGTGCTGATTGGTGACTTATAGGATTGCTCGAGGAAAAGGGAGTGCATCTCGGTAAAGAGACCGGCCATGGCCAAGAGGCTGATCACGCTGGCAAGGAAAAACACAGTCTGAAGGACAAGATTAAGGCGAAGCTGCACAAGACACACATGGCCCCGTGAAAGTCGTAGGTTGGGAGAAGGAAAGGGCCGAACGAGTCCGGCAGCAGATTGATCATTGGACGATGTGACGAGACTTTGGCGATTACGGATTAGGAAGGTCTTGGCACTGCAGAACTGTGTAAGTGGGAGTGAGGAGGAGGGTTTGTGACGTTTACCGATTCGATTACTACGTAGTCTGCCCGAAAACAATTTGAATTATCTTCCGTTTCTTTCAGAGTTCGGAGAGATAGTGATTGAAATGCATGCCTTCCTGTCGCTAGATGCGTTGGTGTGATATGCTGCTGTCCCCGCGCGATGAGCTCCTCAGATTTCAGTGATACGCACGGAGTAACCAGCTTAGGTACCTAGACAGTCTCGTCGACGATATCCTCCCATGCACGATTTCCAGAACACGGGAAGACTTAATATCAACCATTTCCCGCCTAGACGGGTTGCAACCCCGTTCGGAGACGAATTCCCGCTTCTGCTGCATCGGACTTCCAGTTCACATAACACCCGAGAATGCTACACTGCAATTCAAGTCACAGCAGCGTACGGTGGTGCTCTCAAACAGCTATATATAGCAACATGCCATATGCTCCTCAAGGTTCTTACTGTAATCTACCACACACCCGGGTAATTCGCGCCTGACCTCAGCGGTCCGTCTTGGCTGCCTGTAAGTCCGGTAGACCCAGTCAGTGGCAGACCTTTGTCTCGAGGGTGTACCGTGGCATACGTGGAAACATACACTGACGCGAGATTTGTGTGTTGTGGAGCAGGCAATCACGTCTGCTTCCGGTATTGTCCGAGAACATTAACGACTACTAGTGAGAGTAATCGTGAAACCCGGTGAACATGTCACACAAGCAGTGGCCACGCCGCAATCCTCCTGTTGCTTACCTTAACAGTGGTGCGGAGATGGCGGGAGTGGCAACCCCAGGCATCTAAGTGAGACGGAGCAGGCAGCAAGTACATACCTTGGTTGTTTGAGATTCGTCCTATGCTGTCCGTAGATGGATACCTAGGTAGATACCATGTGGCCATGTGTGTACTGTATTCCAAACTCTACCCTATCCTAACCAATCACCACATCAAGGCCGAGAATGCTTCCCGCCTTTCATCCATCGTCCTCATTATCCTTCTGACCCACTAAATCGTTTCGTGACATTCATCAGTAGAACCCCCCCACGTTTGTCTCTACCCAGTAGAAAATGTGCGCTCATATACACCAAGAAGTAGTAGAAGAGAATGTACAGTACATTTCCAGGACCAAAAGCGGAGAATGCTTTTTGCTTCGCGCAACCTGTAAAAGCAGAGCGAACTACAGATGCAATCAACTGACCACTGGCTGTCGACGAAGCGGAGAAATGAGAAGAGGAAAGAAGAGAAAAGAATAGAGCAACATCTTGACAGCATTGTCCACCCAAACGCTCCCACTAAGCTAAGCAGGCGGCGTCAGAAAAGGACTCAACATCAGGTCATCCGCGCTGGGCCGCTTATTATGATCGATCTCGAAGGTCTGCGCCAAGAACTGCTTGGCCTCGTCGCTGGCGTGCTCGGGGATAGTCGGCGTGGCTTTGGCGCCGCCAATCTTGAAGATGGCCTGCAGCTGCGTGCAGTCGGGGAAAGGGTGCTGCCCCGTCATCATCTCGACCACCAGACAGCCGAGGGACCAGATATCCGCTTTCCGTGTGTAGGACGTCTGTTTGACCACCTCAGGTGCCATCCAGAAGACTGAACCTTGCAGGGAGGGGCGGTGCTTGTTGTTGTTTGCACCGTTGAGGATGTTGGTGGCTTCGAGCTTCTTGGAGATGCCGAAATCCGAGATCTTGATAGTGCCCTTGTTGTCGACCAGAATGTTGGCGCCCTTGATGTCGCGGTGGATGATGTCGCGGTTATGGAGGTATGAAAGGCCGTTAAGGATCTGGCGGACAAAGCTGCGGACAAGAGGCTCCGGAAGCGCGCCGTACGAGTTGAGCATGGTCTGCACCGAGCCACCGGGAACATACTCGAGGAAAATGTTGAGGTATTCGGCCGAGGAGCCGCAACCAAGGTATTGCACGATGTTAGGATGGCGAAGGTCGCGCAGGAGGCTGATCTCGCGCTTTAAGGCCTCAATCATGCTCTTCTTCCGCGAATCGTTCTGGCCGTTCGCGCCAGGCGACGGCGTCTCGACTTGCTTAACGGCAAGAAGCTCGCCCGTGACGGCGTGAAGGGCAAGGTAAACGCTGCCGAAAGAACCCTGGCCGATGAGTGCGCCCTTCATCCATTTGCTGTCATCCCACGACTCGCCGGCGAGGAAGCTCTGTAGCTCTTCGTCGGCATCCTCCCCATCCTCCGTCAGAGCTTGGTTGACATCCTGTATCGAAGAGCCGCCAGAGCCCGTTGTACTCCCATCAAAGTAACTGTGTCGAACGACGTTGCCGTCCGGGTCAGTAATGCTCAGCGCAGCCGTATCTGAGCCACTGTCGGCGAAGGAGACGTATGATTTCCGGTTCGGCTCGATTGATGACTCCTCCTGCAACGTGTCAAGCACCGAAGAGGCGACCGAGTCTCGGTATTGGGCAAATCGCGGTTCGCGGGGGCGGACCTTTGCGATTTGGTTGGAAGCAGTCAGCCAGCTATCGGCAATGGTTGGGATCGGCGGCGCATCTTGAATGCTCGAAGCAAAGCTCAACGTGCTCGCCACGCTGAGGCGGTGATTGACCCTGCTGAGACGCTGGGACCGTCTCATCGACATGCGAGCTGTCCTGTCGATGGCCTCCCGAGAGTGATCCGGGAAGTAGCTGGTGAGATCCGAGGCAATCAACTCGCTTGGCGGTCTGAGCCCACCGAACTGGCGCAGCAAGCCTTTGCGGCGGGGAACTGCACGAGCTGTCTCGATCACCGCTGGCCGCTCCAGGTCTCTGGCGGTATTGTATCTTTCACGGTCCTGGTAGGAGACAGGTGAAAGAGGAGGCTGCATTGTCTCCCAGTTTTCACCGAGAACTTTCTGCGCCTTCAGCTGGCTGCGCTTATCCATGTTCTCCATGGCGCGATGTTGATTCTGTAGCGCTTCCTCCATAGCAATGGCGGCAGCTCTCTCGAGCTCTGCTTGTCCTGGTTCTCCGGTAGGCACGCGCCTGAGGATCAAGCGGTTCCGCTCCGATCGGGTGTGGTCCTTGATGACTCTCCATAGCTCTGTGTCACCCAGGCGACGGCACTGGTTCGGGTCCGGATCGACCCCGTTCAGAACCCAGAAGCAGTAGTTCCTCTCTTGGTCTTCCCTCAGTGAGAATTTCCGGAGCGTAACACGCATGACCTCTTCGATCGTGTTGCAATCAGCGATCTTAACGACCTTGGTCAGGCCGCCCGTAGATATTACACGGATAACGTCTTGTCCAGGCGGCAAAGCGGCCATCAGCGAGCCATCCATACTGGACTGATTTCTTGTGTGCAACCGTCCCGAATGTGGTTGCTCGGGCGGAGATATGGGAAATCTTGCCGATGCCGGGGTGGGTTGACCGGCATACGATGGCTGTTGCGCATACCGCTGACGGGTGGTTTTGTAGTCGGCGCTCGGGAGCGGGGATGTAGGTCTTGACGAAGGCTTCGAGTTATCGACGTGAGCAGCAGTCGAAAGGTCGTACTGGCGAGAATACCGCTTGTTTGACGGCGCCGGAGGTACAGTACGACCACCAGAAGGTCGGGGCGAGGAAGATGACGGAATATACTGCGCGTCAAGGCCAGCAAATGAATCCTGAAGCAACAGTCAGCAGTCAGTCACACGTATATGATGATATCTAGGGCCGGTAACCAACCCTATTCCGCCGTCTCTGGTTGGCGTATGTCTTTGTCCGCAGCTTCTTGATACCTAAGAATAGGCGCACCCGGTCTCCAACCTTTTCGACGCCCATCTCCTTCAGGACTTCCTTGTCTATCTCCAGCAGATTCTCTCCATTGATATGGTTCTTGCGGAACACCTTCTCGTACTCGCCACACTTGACGCTCCGCAGATACTCGCATACCCTGTCCTCGTCCCAGTTCTTAACAGAATCGGGCCCATCGACGTCGTCAAACTCGGATTCCGTCGGGCTGGCGTAATTTTGCGTCGTCATCGGGGCTGCCGCGGCTCGCCTTGCGGGCTGGTACGCAGACTGCGTCGCGGTGGTCACGATGCCAGAGGGCTGGGACCCCAGAGAGGCCGGGAACGTTTTTGATGCCAACATCGCCATGGCGAAAGAATCAACCTGGCGGTTGCCCAAGCAGTCTTGCAGACTATGTTTCAGGTTCGGTTGACCCCCGCCTGGCAGGCAATCAAGCAAAAGTGAGATTGGCAGAGTCGGTTCAGGAACGGCACGGCAAATATTGAAGTATGGCTCGAGTTCCCTTTTCACGGGCACCGTGGGCTGCAGAAGCGGCCGCGGAGGACCTTGCCGTCCGTTAGACAAAGACACAGACCGGCACCGGAGTTGTGTTTGACGCGGTGTGCTGTGCGACGCAGCGAAATGCCCGTGGGCTTGAGACGGGAAGTGAGAAAATGAAAGTTGTCGGGAACGGCTCAGCGGCGTGGTCGGTCGCTGACATGCTCTCTCATGAGGGATTCCTGAGGATGAGTGGGGCTCGCAGACAGGGGATAGCGACTGCAGGGCACGGCTAATTGGGGGCTGGCTCGGGAATGCCCAGCGGCCGGAGTGAACGTGTGGTGCCCGCGCCTCCAAACTTCTCCGCGAGGTGAAGGTGAGGGGCACCCATGCAGACGGCTGACGGGATTGGACAGGCCGTCAAAGCAGCTTCCGCATCGCTTGGCCTGCCCCCTGAAATGAAACGAAGCACGGGCCAACCAGGGCGCTTGTCGGTCACGAGAGTCCAGAATTATGGCATTCGTCAGGAATCCTCACTTACACTAGCCGTCTCGGAATATATCACAAGGAGCAAGATGGCACCAGCGAGTGGGCTTTGTCTTCCAATTCACTGCGAACTCCCAAGGCACCTCTAACCTGTATCATGTTTACGGAAGCTCTTTGTTAGCCCATCATCCGTCTGCACCAACGCCGCAACGGGGAAAAGCTTCACAAGGCGCCTTGCATTTGCAACATAATAAACACTTCCGCTCTCTTGTCACTTTGCCGCCTCTGTTGTGCCGCTGTTGAGTGGCTCTGGCCCCGTTGTAATGCTTAGATTCTCCAGGGTCCAGCCGGGTGCTGAACCTGTCAGTGACTCAGTGGATAGGCTGCTGATCTACCTAGTTGTGCCAGTTGGCCGCGATGTGAAGCCAACGAATTGGACTACTCGCGGATATGTTGTCTGTAGAACAAAGAATCTCGGAGGATGGAAGCAACCAGGCGGCGACCGATCACAAGCGGGACTGGGCAGAGTTCAGGTTGAGCAAAGCGATTGGCGATGAAACGGGAGTTGTTTCATCAACCACTACCGACAAGGAGCCGCCCGGTTCGCTCTGTTATTAGTGGCCGCTCGGCAATGGTAGGAAAGTACTAACAGCGCTACCAAAAGACGGCGCATGGACCAGCGACAAGTGAAGTCATCGTCCAAGGAGCGGTCTGCAAGCGCAACCACCATTGGAAGTCTGAAATTTTGTCATCAAGGCTGGTGGCCTGGTGTTGATCAGTTCAGCTGTGCCATGGAACCCAAGGGCTTCTGACACTGGAACCAGCCTTTGTGGTCCGATAATCAGCGTTGCGCAACCAAGAAGCCAAACCATCGATATGGACGGTCGGCATCCACGGTCCGATGTTGTGCCCTCTCCCTGACAAGTGCCGCTCTGCTGACCATCTTGTCGGCCCACACAACACCCTGAAGTGCTGCGCGTGCGGCATGGGCTGCAAACTTCGGGAGCCGGCGACAAGGCGGGCGATAATGTTAGTCCCGTCAGAAGACGCGCGGCTACCCATCACAAACCCCAACCAACCCCTGGAACGAAAATCCTCCTTTTGCTTGCACGTTAGGGAGCCAGGCAGGCAACGTTTTGCGAACACCCGTTCTATCACCCGAGAAATTGAGAGGCACGACGCCCCTTTCGTAATAGGTGCCTCCTCTCATGATGTTAACTAAGGTACCTACTGTGTACATACCTAAGGTAAGGCTAAACTTGAGACGAGCATGTGCAACAGGCCGTCACCAACGAACTCAACATCTCCAAAGGTTGAGCCACAACACCTGGTAAGCCACACAGAGCTTACGCCACAGCCAAGGATAGGCCTGGTGGAACGGTAACCCCATCTGAAAATTGGTTCTTGGCGTGTAGAAGCTTCCATCAAGATTGACACAATTCTCTCTCGGTCCACCAACCATCGACCCGGGTTTGGCAGGTTACCAATTGCACACGGGATGTATAAGTTCATTGCTTCAAAGGCAGAGCTTTGGGCCTCAGATGTAGAAAGCGTCCAGCCGGGCTGAAAACTCCGTTGCACATCGTATAAGTCGAGCACCCGTTTCTGGCGGCTTTCTGATCGACAACTGCTCTTCCGGATCTTGCACCCGCCTGAAAGTGGCTTCCCTGTCAATGACCGCACCGGCCGATTGGTACGTTTTCGTCCAGCAGGGTTCCCGGTCGGCACGGAGCTTAGCACCAATGTCGTTGGCCACAGAAACTCCCTGGCAGGTGTGATAACATCATCCCGCATCCCGTCGACAGACAATCTCCGCAGCGATGATTCCAGCCCTGGATCGAATTGCGCCCCGCTGCCCATTCCGCGGTGGAATACGAAGGCATGTGGGAGCGACCACAAGAGCCTGTCTTCTCTCCAGTTCTCCTTCGCCTGGTTAATTAGTTACTGAATCGATTTCCTTTTCTTCCGTTGTTCATGTTTCCTAACCTACTGTACTTCTGTTGTGCGCCGTGTCTTGCACTGCGGTTCATCCGAAGACGCCCGCTGATTATGACCCGAGCTTCCGATCTAACCATTGACGTCGTATTTATGCCCACTGAGCAGCAGTGACAAGTCTGGCTGCACCTACCTTCTGCAGTCACATCTCGTGTTCACCAGACCCGGCCTGCCACTGTGAAAACGACCAGACAGTGAACCCGAAGCTTGTTCACTGTTCCATCGGTTGCTCCCCGCAATTCCTGTCGCTGGCATCTCACACACCGTCCCCCAGACGACCGACGCACCGCATCAGAGACGACCGCACATGGTATCAGACCGACAGTGATGGCTGCTCCGGCCCTGAAGGTCATGGAAAGACCCGGCCCAACGGCAGCCACAGGCGTGCCCGAGTTCGACCGGTCCGATACCTCTAGTTCCGGAACAACGGTACCGAGCTCCCCCGCAAGCCTGGACAGCGACCACAAGACCTTCTCGCTCAGCTCCATCAAAAGCCGGTCATGGCGCTCGTTCAGCAACAAGGAGCGGGACCTGGCTCCCGAACGAGCCAATAGCTTTCCCGCCCATGCGAGGAGGCTATCAAAACAGAGACCGCCATCCTCTTCGTCTCTTCTCGGCCCTCATAGTCGCCGTGGCTCGACGATCTCCGCCGATGGTAGTCGATTCTCGCTCTCAACCACCGACAGTCTAAGCTTAGCCCATGCAAATGCAACCGCCTCCTCGACTGTCGACTGGGAAACGCAGCATATCGAGGGGTTCGGCCCGCTCGAGTCAGACACACATTTGTTGAAGACCAAGACGCCTTATCTGGTGGTAACAAGAGAGTACCTTGTCAAGATGAAAAGCCGCGCTGATGCTCTCGCGCTCCTCCCGGGATTAGCGACAGAAGGTGGAAAACATGAGAGAAGTGGCTCGGCTTCTGAGCCGCTGCTCGTCGTACCAGTGGCCTCGATCGTGTCTGTCTTCATAGAAGAAAGCACACGCACGTCATTCGGGTTTGAAGTGTGGTGGAGGGACCCGCTGGCTAGCCACTTGTTCTGCCGCTCGGATTTCTTCTTCAACAGCCCCGCCGAACGGAACGAGTTGATGCATCACATCATTCGAGCTATGCGGGCTGACCACCAGGATGAGAAGGGGGCTGCGCTCCAGTCCCGAGATGTCAAGGCACTATTGAACAGAGTACATGAACTCGAGGAACCAAAGTTCCAGCACCGCAAGCCTGACATTTTTCCCGTCATCCCGCGTGGGACTACAAGGAGAGAGTACATGCCCAAGCTCGAGGACGCTACGAAGAAGTCCCAGGAAGGCCCTGCGTTCTACCTCGTTATTGGGACCTATTTCTGCCACCTAGTTGAGATCCAGAAGCCGAAGACCGGAGACCCCATCTGCCGGCACAAGACGTTCGGGCTGGTCACCCTGGAGCGCTTTGAAGGGAATTGGGTCCTCCATGAAGAGCGTTTCAACGTCACGTTCCGGTAAGGTGGTGTGAATTCGAGAACTGGAGGACCCAATTTGAACTAATAGAACCAGTGACCCCTTCAAAGCCCCTGTTACCCTCGAACTGTCGAGCCGCTACTATCGACAGATCATTCGCACATTTGGCACAGCAGATCGTTTCCTTAAGCCCGCCTGGCCGCAGCTGTGGCAGAGCAGGGAGATCTTTTTTGTCTCGGGACTAAAAGAGCCACAGTATCTTGTGCCGAAAGAAGACTTTGGATGTTTCAAGCGAACGCTCGATGCGTATCTGGCGGCGTACCGATGCGAGCCTGTCGCGTGGGAGATCAACTGGAAAACACGCTTTGCTCCCGAGTTTCGCCTGTTACCTGCAAGGTGTGGCTCGTATTCGCCCCTGCAGCTTCTGGCTGTCTTGCGTGCGCTGCGATATAACGACTACTTCAACTCGCTATCCTTCAGGGATGTCGACTTGTCAGTGCTCTACGGGCTCGAGGACAACGCTCTTAGGAAAGTGGATGTTGCTTACCTGAGCCGCACCTGTAAGAGTTTCTTTGCCTTGGAAGCTTTGCTCCTCTGCTGACTTTCCACAGGTGTCGCTCTTGGCCCCGAAGAGATCGAGGTGCTGAGAATCAGTTCCGTGCTGCACCAAGAGTTCCACGCCCTCTCTTTCTGCGGAACTACGATTCGCCAGATCGATCTCGGGAATTGCAGCAGATCTCTTTCCTCGCGTTTGGCGCATCGTCCAAACAAGGTCCATAGCCTCCAGTTCCTTGCGCCGATTCTGAACCTACTCAAGTCTGGGATTACCAAGTGCAACCGTCTCATCCTCAGGGGCAACATCCTGCCTCAGTCCGACATTGACGACCTCGGTAAGAGCATTTAGCAACCCCCTGAAAATGGCCTGATGGTTGCTGAGACTCGTCCTTTGCAGCGGAGACGATTAAGATAGGAGCCATCCAAGCCCTCGATGTGTCGTATTGCGGCCTTGACGACGCAGGTCTGCGAGACATGATATTGTTGCCTCTCTCTGAGCGCACAGGACTGCTCCAATCTCTCTCCGTATCCGGAAATCCTGGGCGCCTCCCAGCCCATGTCTTACCCGGACTGCTTCAGTACCTCACTGACATTAGGGAACTGAACTTGAGTGGTACCATCCAGGCTGAGAGCTACATCGAGGGGTCGCTGCTCCCATTTGCGGCGCTTGAGTGCATGAAGAGTCTCGAGGAGCTCGACATCTCCGGGTATAAGGTTAGCATTACTGCCAACCCGGCTCTAGATTGATTTGCTGACTAGCTTTCAGATCGACAATGCAACATTCAAGGATCTGGAGCGGTTCCTGCACTACCGCAGCTCCAGGGAAGACACGGGGCAGCCCTTGAGATTTTACAAGCTGGTTCTCAACCACTGCGGAATTACAGGCTCACAGGCGGCAAGACTCTTTCATGCCATCGGGGAGAACCGTGGCATGCATCTCAGCCTTAGCGGCAACCCCATCGAGGACGGGATTGAAGACCTCGCGGCAGCCATCCGGGAGCACAAAGGTCCCGCCGGCCTTTACATCGAGATGATAGAATTCAAGGACGAGAGCAACTACCTGTCTCTGATCAGAGCACTGACAGAGACAAAACATCTGTCGCTTCTTAGCCTTGCAGGCACCGCCCCGTCGCCTTCATCTCATGGACCATGCAGCGAAGAACTGGTCACCACGCTCCACGACTTCTTTGCCCGCAACACATGCATCAGGAGTCTGGACCTGTCCGGCTTTAGCGGCAAGCTTGACGACGGACAGCTAGCCAAAGGCTTCGGCCGTTCCCTCAGCGGGATGGCTCTCAACAAAACAATGACGCACCTCCGGATCCGAAACCAGAACCTGCACGACGATGCGGGCATTCTCGGCCGGGTCCTTGCGGAGAACAACACGCTCCTCGCGGTCGACTGCCGCGACAACAACTTAAACTTGACCTCTCTGCGCTTTCTGGTCGACTCGGTCCAGTCCAACACCTCCCTCATTCACTTCCCCTTCCCCGATGCCGAGCGCCGCGCCATCTGGCGAAACGTCCTCCGCGGCCTGCAGCGCACGCCCTCGTCGGTAGCACTCTCCGCGCAGGGGACCGTCTCCGCGGCGAACCCCAACCCGGTCGCCATCCGGGACCTGTTGAAGGAGGAGGAGTCGCTGCTGAGGGAGGTGCTCGACAAGCAGTTTGCTGCTCTCGAGGCGCGCCTCCAAGCGAACCGCGCCGCGTTCGAGGCAAGATCATCGGCTTCGCTACTGCAAGAGGAGACACCGTTGTCACCCCATCGCCACCGCCACCGGCGCACCAACAGCTCAGGCATGGGCTTGCTCTCGGACGAGGACGGCTGGCCCGCTTTGGACATGGCCACCCCGACAACCGGCCCGACTAGGTCGTCATCGGGCGGAGACTCTGAACCCCGCGCCAACACCACCACCACCACCACCACGACGGGCTCGCTCCACCTCCCGACGATCTCGATCGGGTCGTTATCCTTGGAGGACTTTGAGGCAGCGCATGAATATCACCCATCGTCCGCGGCACATGACAGCGGAAGCGGTTTCAATGGTAGTGCTCATCTCGGCGGGGTGGAGAGCCCGACGGAGACACTGGAACCGGTGTCGGAGGTCGAGACGCCTGCTGAGGACGCGGACGGGGATCGACCGCAGATCCGGGTTGTGGACGAGTCGACGGGGCCGGCTGAGGAGGTGGGGAGTGAAGGGGATGATGAGGTGTTCCGGAAGATGGTGGATGACTTCCGAGCGGCGGGATTTGACGTTTAGTGCCCACACGTTTGCAAAGATTCGGAGGTCATTCTGGGTTGCGCTGGCTTTATGCCAGGTTGTTCGCATCTGTTGTACATACTGTATACTAGTGGTAAGGCATGGGTTGGGGGAAAGGGGACAGCGTTTTGTGTCTGGGATACATGCATATCTAGATACCCAAAGATAACATAATACATCACTGCGTTTGTGAACGGTTAGTGGTAGGGACATTGGCTCCCATGGTCAAAAAAAGCCGTACACCAAGTTTCTCACCCCGACAATTAAACAGAGTGAAGTAAATAGAATAAAAATAAAAAGGATATAATAGAAGAAAGGAGGGGAAAATATAGGAAGAAAAGAAAAAAAAAAGAGAAGAAGGTAAAGAAGACAAAGTAAAAGATAAGGAAGGCAAAGAAAAGATAAAAAAGGGGATAAAGAAGAAGGAGAAGGTAATAATAATAACTAATAATAAAGATAATAAGAATAAAGAAAAAGAAGCTGATTAAAAAGATGAAGACGATGAAGAAGCTAACTAAAGCTAAGAATAAGTAGAATTAGTAGCTAGTGAATCTCGTTCTATCTCCGAAGGTATAAGTCCGCCTGAAATCAGTATTTGGTGTTCGGCCTTTTTTTTTGGCCAGAGGGAGATTGGCTAAGTATCTGATAGAAAATCACATCAGTGATCTAGGCCCGGCGCTCTGCCGGCCTTTGTGATGGATATGCTGTGCGCTAGTCTAGAGTTGAGGACAGAGAAACACATACAAGCCGTGACGAGACCAAACTCCAGTTGCACTGTACATACGATACATGGTATGTATGACTTTCCTCTTGTTTTTGCCGCCCGACTTCCCTCTGAGAAAAGCCAATTCTATCATGCCCCCTTCTCGCCTTAAGCTGCCTGTACGACATCCGTTGTAACGGCATGCCCCTTGACAGCGAGCCCGCCGTCAGGGCCTTCAACCCACACATCCCATTCCAGTCCGCTGCCTTCGGCTTTGGTCCTGCGCAGGCACACCCTCATGTCTTCATTCGCGTAGAGCGGGGCAAGGTTGCGGTAGTTCAAGGACTTGATATAGGGCATCCATGGCTGCTCCTCCTCTGGAGTACTACTTTTGGCGGCAGCAGTAGGGCCCGCCGTCCGCACTTGGGACCGAAACCGTGCCAAGCAGCCCCGCAGAGCCGAGAGCATGAGCACCATGCTCAGCGGGCCGTGGACGAGCAGGCCTTTGTAGCCTTCCCGGTTGCGGCAGTAGTCCGGGTTGAGGTGGATAGCGTGGGCGTTGTAGGTGAGCGCGCTGAAGTGGAAGAGGAGGGTTGCGTCGGGCTTGAGGGACAAGACAAATTCGGGAGTGGCAGAGGCTGCTGTATATCAGCCAGAGCCGCCAAGTATCCATAACCAAACAACCATAATAAAATAACACAGGCAAAGCAAATAGAGAACAGCAACCTCACCTTTCACAGCCCTCCTCACCACCTCCTTAGTCTCGCCCCCGCCTTCGCGCCGCCTCATAAAAACCAACCGTCTCACCTCCTCAATCACCGCCCCGCCACCACCCTCCACAACCTTCCTCGCAATCTCCTCATCCCGCATGAGCTCCCTCCCATTGTTTTCGTCCCTCTCCCCGACACCATACAACCTCCTCACCTCCACAAACACCTTGTCCTGCTTCAACACGGGCTGCGTCCCCACGCTCTCGACACACACCGCCCTCCTCCCATCCACTCTCATCGCCCTCTCCCAGCCGGGATGGAAAACAACCTCCCCGCCGGCCCACATGCGCCGCTCGAACGGCGAACCGGGGCAGTGGGCCGGGTCGGTGCCGTCGGGCATGAGTTTGGAGGGCGGCAGCTGCAGGGGAAAATAGACCATGTGATGGCCCTGCGGGAGGACGAGATCTTCTGCCGATGAGGCAAGGGTCGAGGGTAAGCGGCTGTTGATAGCATGGTTTTGGGGGAAGAGAGAGGGGATGTGGTCTGCCAGGGAGAGGGTGAGCAGGTGGGAGGGGGTCGGGGAGAGGATATCGGGGATGAGGGTTGGCGGTTGGGAGGCGAATTTGGATTGGGCGGAGAGGAGGTAGGCTTCGGGGTTGAATGTAGAAGCTGATGATGATAAGGAGGAGTAAGGGGTGGTTTGGTTGGTGATGATAGTTTGGCTGTGTCTCAGACAGTTGGGCGTGAGGTGTGGTCTGCGAAGGCGGGGGAACAGGAAGAACACTGTATGGCGCATTATTACATTGATTTTTTGGATAAGTGAAAATGGGATATGTGTACGCCAATTTGGGATTCAAATTGTTGCAGGTGGTGCTGGGGGGTGAGGTCAAGTTATGGATGGAGAATCATGGTGTTGTTTGACCGAGAAATGCAAGGGTTGTGCCAGGGTTAGGGTTCTTCTCTGCCTGTTCTTTCTGTTCTAATAACACTTGCTGTGTACATCCCGAGGCAGTCGATGTCCTATTCATACCGTACTTTCAAGCCTTTCCCGCCCCCTTTCCCTCAGTCTCCCGCTCTGCCAACTCCCCAACCACCTCCACCGTTCGGCAACCCTCTCCAGATCCCCCAACACGCCACTGACCCTCCCCTCGGGGTCATCATACCTGCTGCCCTCAAACTCGACAAAAAAGAGATACTGAAACGGCGCATCCAAGCTGGGCACGCTGCTAATACTCGTCAAGTTCAGCGCCCTTGCCCTGAAACAATCCAACACATCCGCCAGCGCCCCCGCCCGCCGATGCGGCACCGTGAACGACACCAAGCTCTTGTACTTGCCCCCCTCATACGCCGGATCCCCATCACCGCCCCCCTTATCCCCCTTGGGTCCGGCCCTCTCCTGCTCATCATCTTCTCGGCCCTCCCGCCTGCGGAGAACAAAGAAGCGTGTCGTATTATCCTCGCGATCCTCCACGCACCGCGCCAGCACGTCGAGCCCGGCCGCCTTGCCGGCCCACTCGCTCGCGATCGCCGCGCTGGTGCCGGCCGGGTCGGCCGCAGCGAGCTCGGCGGCGCGCGAGGTCGAGCTGACGTCGATGGTTTCCGCGTGGCGCAGATAGCGATGCCGGAACGCGCCCGTCTGGCCGAAGGCTTGCGGGTGCGAGTAGACGCGGCGGATGTGTGACAGGGAGGTGAGTGGGACGCCTTTTTTGGGTTCTTCTTCTTCTTCCTCCTCCCCTGCTGGTACTGGTGCGGATACTGATGATGATGATGGTGATGACGGTGGTGGTGGTAAGCGGCCGAGGAGGAAATGATGCACGTCGAGGTAGACCTCGTCACAGACGACCACGTTTGCGTACTCCCCTGCGCGGTCGGCTAGGCTGTCCAGCGTGAAGGTGACGGTGCCGTGTGTGGAGTTTTCGAAGGGCACTACGCCGTAGGCGGCCCGGCTGGATTGGACCCAGTCAAAGACTTCTAAACTTGGAGTCAACATAACTGCGCAAACTTGGGCAAGCAGGGCTGGTATGAGCGAGTCATATAACCTTTTATCGTCCCCGTTGGCTCAAGCCGCCATGTCTCCTCGAAAAAGGCAATTTTTGTAGCCTGGGTGGAGAGGTGAGTAACTCATGTTTCGCAAGTTACAACGATGAGGTCTTCCATACCCGATGCGAGTACGAATTGAGCGGGCCGAGGAAGGCGACGGTCCTGTTGGAGTTGCCGTCCTCCTGCCCCGAGTCCTGTGAGGCGCCGGTTGTTGCCATATCCAGCGAACGGGAATGATGAGTACCCTAGCTTTTTGGGGGCTCAATGGGCGTATCAGCGCAGAGGATGCCAAAATCAGGGACCAATTTGCTAGGAGCCGGTCAAATCAACTTGTGCCGAGGAGAGCTCGGGCATTGACATGAGAAAACGGTGTAACGTTTGGTTCAATGACCGGAGCTTGAAGACCGCCCCTGAGCGGGCCGATCCGTTTACTCCCAGACCCCGCCTTGCACTATCGAAGTCTTAAAAATTGTGCCCGAGGCCCCGCAGGATGGGTGGAAGCGGCCGAGTTCGGCTCCGGTCTTTCGCTGCCGTCTCCTACCATTTCGGTGCGGTACGTGAAACTCCCTATCCCATGGTGATTGGCATCACCAGCCCGAGGTTGCAACCGCATTCACGGGGCTACTGGATCTTGCCTCGTATACCAGTTACCGCAATTGGAGGATTCTCTAAAACGAGCGTCGATTCGCCACTAGCTACCTCTCTCAACAATATACCAGATTGACAGTAAAGATCGAACAGACACTGCGTGGCTTGGAGCGACTGTCCGAGTACTAGGAGCTGCCGCTACCCCGACCAGCGCATGTCCCCAAGCATGTCCAAATCAATCTTGCGATTGATGCCCTGCAATGACCTTGTCCGACTTCCCGGTCTTACGGGCAAACTCCCTGCGGAAACGGTATCAGCAAGAGCTAAGGACCGCCGGTCATGGAAAATGCCAACGCACCTTCTAATCCGCCGCCTTAACTCAAGAAGCCGTCATCACAGAGCGAAGCGGGCTGGGGCGCGACACCTGATGGTTGTCTCTCGGGCCGTCCTTGAAGCCCTTCATCAGCCGCCGCTGGGCTGGCGGGAGCTTCCCCGGGCTTCGCGGCGCGGTGCCAGCCTGGTCGGCATGCAGTGTCGTCGGCTCGGACGTGATGGCTTCGGTTCTGGGTCCCTCGTGGTTAACGAGGGAATCAAACTGTCAATCGTCATAGTAGTCGTCATCGTCGTCCACTTCGGCCAACTGCTCAAAGTTGACCTTGTACCGGAGAATGCCGCCAATGCCGCCGAAGCCCTTGACGAACTGGTTGCCCTCGGTCGACCGGTCCGAGACGAACTCGAGAGTTGTACCGAAATCCTTGTAGTGCTCCGCGATCCACTCCAGGAAGGACTCCTGCGAGACCACCTCCATCTCCTGGCCAGTCTCCTTGTCCATGAACTTGTCCCGGTTGCCCTGCTCCTGCTGCTTGGTAGTGTGCAAAATAACCTCGGTGCCGGTGCTATCCTTCAACACCCAGCGGGTGACCTCGAGGTTCTCAAACACAATGAGCGTCTCAACAGCGCCCAGTTCCAGCGCCTTCAGCGTGTCTTCAATACCGTAGCAGACGCGGCCCGTGTCCTGGCTGATCTCCTCGAAATACTTGCCGATCAGCTTCTTCTCCTGGATGAACTTGACATTGCCCAGGGTCTCGGACGACAGCTCGATGGCCTGGTTGAAGCCGTTCTCACCGCCGTACGACACATCGACCACCTTGATAACCTTGGCCTGCAGGCGTTGGTCGAACATGTCCGACGCGTTGAGGTCGTTCTTGAAGTCGGCAGAACCAGCCAGGACGATGCCGGCAACGTTGACCTTGTCGTTGGTGATGAAGTTCTGCACCGCCAACTCGGCCACCTTGCGGACGTAGTTGTGCCGCTTCTCCTCTCTCAGACGCGCGAAACGCAGAGCGGACTGACCACCACGACCATGCTTCTTGGGAAGATCGACAGTGAACTTCTGGACAACGTCGCGAGTGTTGCCGCTGAGGGTGCCGAACAGGGCTCCGTTACCATCCATGACGATGAAACCAAACTTCTGGTCCGACTCGAGCAGCTCGGCAAGGGCCTCGGTGTGGAATTTGTTGTCGCAGAGGTAAAGCGACGTGTTGATGGGCTTGAAAGGCTCAAAATCGATGTTGACCTTCCGCTCTTTGCCTTCCGAAGTTAAGATTTCACCACAGTAGACGACGAGGCCGTTAGGAGGGACCTTGTTATACAGCTTGAGACGCTGCTGTGTCGAAGTAATGGCCGACAGGACGGACTGACGGTTAACGCGGGACTTAATGTTCGACGCGGTACCCTGTCACACGTGTTAAATCCTATCCAGTGCCTATCGTGCTGTGTGCTGAATGCAGAGACATACGTATTCTTCAGCCAACATCTTCGCCGCACGAGAGATCTGGTCCTTCGGCGCTGGCAGGGGTAATCGTCAGCGATGTTCGACATTTAGAGTTGTGTGACACGCCGTGCTTGGGGGTAGGAGCGGAGCGACTTACGGATAATCAGGGAAATCATGCTGGTGCCATTTCCACGGGCGGCCTCGAGCCGCTTGATCAGCTTCTTCACCTTCCAGATCTCAATCTGTCGGGCAGAATGTCAGCGCCACCGTGGTGCAAGCCCGAATTTCTCGCGACCAGACTTACGTTCTTCTCCGCCTCGCTGGCGTTAGAGTCGCTCATGTTGAAGGATTGTGCGAAAACGAAAACTTGGAAGATAGATCTCGCCTAACTCCTCCTCACGAAGAGAAAAGCAAATGTTTGTTTTTCTCTTTTAGCAGGCTCTGTCTTTGAGACCTGAGTTCTGAATGTGGTGGCGGGGTTGAATATGAGAGGGGTTTCGCCTTGTTGCAGCTTTTTATCGGGCTGGGGCTGAGGCGCTCACAGGCCCACAGGCTGCCTAAAGCGAGCTGTCATTGGGCGGTCACCGACGGACCCTGGCGACAGCATGTTGGCCAGGTTTGGCGTCAGTTTTCTGGAGGAAGTGGGCTTTCTCCAGTCTTCGGATGAGATGCACCAAGTTTCATCCTGTTCCCTTGGTCACGCTTGGTGAGAGCACTTAGAGAACCACTTAACCTATTATACATATGTCAGAGAACAAAAAAGGAAAGAGTATGCGCCATCTTGATCAGAGTTAACTACACGGTAAAGCATCACTGTGTTTGACCGTGGCGTACTCTTAACTGGGGTGGTACCACAGCTGCCCTGCGTTCATCCGGTGGGGCTCTTAAACTGATGATGCACTGACGCTACGCAGCGAAGTACTAATCCGATATGCGCTGAACAACAACTCGACCTTGGCCTTTTGTTCTCTTGAGGCCGACGTTGCCTGGCCCTCGACCAACCCATGCAACGTGGTGGATGACAATAATATACCGAATCAGGCAGATCTCACAATGTCCACTTCCATCCCCCTCCAACTGGCCGAGACGGTACAATCCGCCCATCTCCAGCGCGACCCATCGCCACGACACGACCTGAACCCGTCAACAGCAGCCTCCAAGAAGGAGCCCGTCCACCTCGAGCCGGTCTTCCCCGACGATGGCGGCATCGATGATGTAACCGAGGGAACAGAAGGGGAGGAAGAGGAGGAGGATGGATTCTACGTATCGCGCATCAAGCCGCATCCTAGACGCCGCCACCTCCCGCCGATGCCTGACCTGCGCTTCGAGCAGAGCTACCTGTGGAGCATACGGAATGCGGACACGTGGTGGAAGGTCGGGTGGATCACCGTGAGGGATCAAGTAAGGGTCCTAAACTTCCATCTCCCCGTCCAATGAGACCGAAGCTGGGAAGGAGTTGGGCTAATAGGGTACAACAGGTCATGATGCCGCTTGTGCAGGGTATCCTCTACAACTTGGCTATTTGTGGATGGCAGTACTGGAACCGAAACGCGCGGATCCACGGGTCATCCATTGGGGCGAGGGTGAGAAGGTGGTGGTACGGGGTTAACAACTGGCCCATACCGCCCGAACCGAAGTTCAGCGTAAGTAGGAGGGTGCGGTAGAGGAGAATGTGGTGGCGATGGCAAAGCCCAGTGCCAGTCTTCCTGGAAACCTTCCGCATCGTGTATGATAACCAAGTTTGCCGGCTGCTGGATTTTGTGGGTAAACAAATCTATTACGGACCAAGAGTCTGCGGGCATATCAATGACAACACCCTTTCCCGCACCCTCTCGCGGCCCTAGAAGCTTTTCTTCCTCGGAAGAGACGGACCGCCCAAATAACATCATGCCGCTAACTTCTTCTCTCCCACGTCTTGCCACATATAGCACCCAACTCCATTCTCATACCAGGGTCGTAAGAAACCATAGCTTCCCTAAATGTCCATCACTTTGTGGGGTCTATGTTGGCAAGGAGAGGAGTAGACTTGGCAACCTCTGGGCTGCTCCTAAAAACCATGGAGGTTGCCTGCTGGCTCGAGGGCGTCGGAGGCGACTTGACCGCCGCCCCAGCATCTGTCATGGGCTGATCTGCATCATCCTCCGACTTTTCCGCTGGTCCATGCGGTTGGACGACATCGGCTCTGGCTGCGTTGTCGGCGGGCTCCGCCGGTGTCATACGCTTCGTGGCGACGGCAATGACTTCAGCGGCCGGAGTTTCTGGCTCCGTAGCGACGGGTCCCTCAGGGCTGCCGTCGCTAGCCTTGGACTTGTCGCTGATGACCACATTTCGGTGCGCCGCCCTAGGATGCTTGTGTTTCTCGGTCACGACCGGCGGACCGGGTATTTGCCGCACCTTGTTGTTCTCGTCAAAGGCGACTCTGATCGGGAACTTGAAGATGAAGCTAGGGTTGTGCGGGACGCTGTCCAGATCCTCGTCCATCAGATCTTCCTCCTCAAACTCCTCTTCATCCTCCTCCTCCTCCTCGTTCGGGACGTGCTCATCTTCCTCATCGTCCCCAAAGTCGGGTTCACTGCCCTCCTCTTCGGACTCGTAGGATTCATACTCCTCGCTCTTCCGCTTCCTAGATGTCCAGCCGTTCGTGCCGTGGTTGACAGCGGCAGACCTCTGGGGACGCCCCGAGCGGGTGACGGGCTTCGTCTCGGAATGCTCGCCATCCCCCTGCACACTGCCGTTTGCACTTGGAGCCCCGTCGCTTGCGTTCTCCGCGTTCAACCGGTTCGGCGCCCGAATCTGCCGGCCGCTGGCAGTCGTAACTGGCCCTCTGGGCTCCGCAGGCGTATGCTGCCTCGTATTGCGGGTCGAACGGCGTGTTGTGGAGTCCGAGTAGAAGTCGGCCTCGTCGTCTGAGTAAGTGTACTTCATGCGCTTGCCTCTTGTGCGACCTTCGTAGAGCGAGAACCCAGGCTCTGGTCGTCTGAACTGTTCCTTGCGCATCTGCCGGTATTCCCTGCGCCGCCTCTTCTCCTCTGTCGCCTCAAATACCGGGATGCTGTTCATGATCTTCTTCGCGAAGTTCTTCGCCTTCGGGCCGCCGTCCCGGTTTTCGAGCTTGTCGACGAGCGCCTTCAGCTCGTCGATGCTGCCAGCAACGCTCCACCATGTTCTCTGCATGCCCGCCGGGTTGCTCTCCCGGTATACGCGGAACGAGGTGTCGTCATTCCCCTGGATCAAGAAGTATCGCCGCTTGTCGCCATCGCTGCCCCAGGGCTGAACGCTAAGGGGGATGTTGAGATCGTCTTCGTGTCGGTTCTTGTATTGTTGGCTGATTATCGCCCTGATCGCGTCCGACGATGAGAGAGTCCAGTGTACGAGGGTGCGCAATAGTGTGAGCTAGTGATACCAGGTTAGCAACCCGATCCGAGCCCAACATATGCCGCCAGACAGCGAACGTGTGACACTGCGCGTTTTTTGAGAGGCCAGAGGATGGCACATACCCGTTGCACCGGCGTCATCGAGGCAAATGTTGCCTGCCCTGCGAGTGGGTTCTTACTCTCCCAGTCCTTCGCCCACTCCTTTTGGTGGGCCTGTATAGCTTCTTGGAGAGCGCGGTCGTAATGTCCATGTCTATATCAGGTAGAGTCAGCATACCGATCAGCTTTCCTCCGTATTCCCCTTTCATTATAGCTACGCACTTGACATCTTGTTTGCGGTTCAAGAGCAAGCTCAGAAGCGCGCAGAGAAAGTGCTCGACGCGCTCGCCTGGAATCGGCTCGACAACATCCCGTTCCAGCTCTTGAGGTCCGAAATTCGCCAAACTCTTCGGAAATGCTTCGGTGAACCGGGCGCGGAACATGACAATAAACTGCGGTCCTGAAGGTTAGCCCCCAGCTTCGCGAGTTCCGGGCGCGATTTCTCGCGTTGCTACGCGGTGAAAACGCGCGAACAATAGCGTAGACACGTACAGCAATGTCTGGATTATCTGCTAAGACATATTCATGCGGCGGGGAGGGCTCCCGCTTGGGTCTCGGCGGCGTCTTTTCCCTGGGCTCTAAGGCTGGGTTCTTGTCGACTTTGTGGAAGAATTTCAAAATGCCGTGCTGCTCCTGTAATTGGACATCGGATTCATCTTCAGAAGGCGGTTCTGACAGAGAAGAGATGGAAGACAACTCAGAAGAATCGTCATCGGCCATTTTGACGGTGTTTTCCCAACCTTGGTCGGTGGATGTTGTTGAGATAAAGGTCCGACGCGGGAAGTGGAGGAAAGTTGAGGAGCACTTAAGGTTGATGGAGAGATCGGCTGCAAGAAATTACGTACTGGGCGACAATGGGCCGGGCCCTCCCAGCTTAGCTTTCACTACGGCCGGGAAACGTGATAGGCGGGTTCCATACAATATAAATCAGGTTAGGCATTCATTGCAATCCTACTTCCTGTTCGACAAGGCTGCCCGTGCCCAGTAGAGACCAAGCTATGGGGGTCATTCTTCCCGTGCCTCGCCAACTCCGTGCCAACCTCCATTCCGTCATTCTCTACTGTCGCCGCCCACTTTCTCTCCCAACCAAACCCTCAACAACCGGCTCTCCCAACGCCGTTCCATCAAGAACGCATTCGCCCAGTCCCTGCCAAGCGAAACCCCGGATTGACAGACTGTCATCAGAGACGGGCTCTCAATCCAGAGCTGCTCGTCTGAATTCGCCGACCTGGTACCGGAATCGCTGGGTGCTACCGTTGGGGGTTGACGGTGTAGTGACAGCAGGGCTGCGGCGCCGGCACATTTGGCCTGAAGGAAAGCGATCCACGCCGTGACGCAAGTAAATTGGGCTCTTCTCCGCATCCAGCTCCAACTCCTGGTGTTGTGCCCAACCAAATCCGTAGACAGCCATGATTCTGCCGGCTGGGCTGTGGCATCGACTCGCTGGTCCTTCCCCGGTTTTGACTCGCAGGAGGCCATTCCAAACCTAGATTCTGACCGAAGGCAGCTGAGCAGGTGTTGCGCGGAGGAACCACGCATTATCTTCGCAGCCAAGCTGGACGGCCCTCTGTTCCTTTCTCAGCCACACCATGGGCAGTGAGATGAAGTGACACTTGTCTGAACCTGGCGGACAGAGCGACGGCGGTGGCGAGGGATCCGCTGCCCTTGGGAACGGATAGTGCAAAGCAGAAAAACATACAGCAGCAATCAGTTCTGATCCCCTCGGATCCCCTCGAGGAACGGCTTGCACTTGCAACATAACGTTGTGATATTTGCAGACACATCCGCTCAGTGGTTGGACGTTTCGGAGTCCGATGGATAGGGCCTGCAATCTCGGCCGCTTGAGTAGCCTTAGGAGTGCGGCCTATATCTCTCGGTCGCGACCGGGCCCGCACAGCAGAACCCACACGCCCATCTCCGAGAAAAATCGTAGGAAGATCATGACGTTGACCAAAAAGTTTCAAACAAACGCAAACGCGGTACGCGGTTCATCAAACATGGATACAATTTGGAACCTAGAGTATCGTTAGCAAGGAGTCAAGTACAGTGAGATGTCAGTGCGGAATCTTCAGTTATATGGCACTCATTTGGGTTGCCGGTAATGTTCGATGTCGCGAATGCTGAGAATGTCCATTCCGCGACGTTGTGAGGCGGAGGATTGAGGTTCAGGGAACATGCTCGGCCCGGCCTCTCAGCCCGATTCATTCATCCAATGTTATGTCGTCTGATAAGTACAGTACAGTGTAGAGTCGGCTAACAATTGACTCCTGCACTGTCAGCCGACTTCGAAGACAGCTCGGCACCCCCAAGGTCAGAAAAAGCCGTACACCAAGCCCCTCACCCCGATAGTTTAAGCAGAGCCAAGAAAATAAAATAAAAAAGAAAAGGAAGAGGAAGAGGAAGAGGAAGAGGAAGAGGAAGAGGAAGAGGAAGAGGAAGAGATAGAAATAGAAATATAAAAGATAATAAGGTAAAAGATAAAGATAAGAGCAGTAGTTAGATAAAAAAGAAGATAAACCAGCTAATGAATAAGAAAATAAAGCGAATGAAGAAGTTAAAGAGAAGAAGTGAAATTAGCGAAATTAGCAGTCAAAATGAATTTCATTCCATCTAAGGTGCGAGTCCGGCTGACATCAATGCTGTACGGCTTTTCTTGGCCAGAGGGAGCTCGGTTAAGTCACCTTGAATGCCGAATTGTCACACACATCGCACTTTAGGAGACACGGAGAGGTCTGTACGTGAAAACATCAGAGAGGCTTTTTAAGCTATTGTTATTAGAGTGACAGCATTGAAAGGCCAGTCTCAGTCCTCAAAGCGAGGAAGTAGCCCAAAGTCCTCACCCCGATGATTTGAGCAATGAGTCAAGCAAATAGAATCGAATCAAAAAGGGATAGTAAGGAAAAAAAAGAAAGGAGAAGCAAGAAGGGGAAATAAGGAAGAAGTAGAATGAGCACCCAAATGAATTTCGTTCCGTTTCCTAATAAGGGGTGCGCCCCGACTGACATCCATCTCTGGTGTACGGGATTTTTTGGCCAGAGGAGGAACCCGCACTGGAGACTTGATGACGAAAGAGGAGTCTCGGGTGGGTCTACTGGAGCGCAGCGAAGCGCCACACCACTCCCCGCGTTAGGGCACTCGCTCAGGCACGCCACACCAATCAGCTGTGGCTGTTGCATCCACACAGAAATTTGGGAAAATTATCGCTTCTCTGATTTGGAGCTTTCCCGTGTCGCAACCTCAACCTCCTTCAACAACGAGTCAACCCCGTCACTTCCACATTTCCAAGGTAGGAAGGGCAAGATGGGTCGCGTCGTAAGTGAACTCTGCTCTTCAAATTCCCGAATTCATCGACGAAATCCGGCACCGAGACCTCGACTACACCGAGCCGTCTACCGATTGAGAATAGAGATGAGTCGGCAGACTTGGGCATGAAGATGGTGCTGACCACTGTTTTTCTCGAATCCAGATCCGCAACCAGCGTAAGGGCCGCGGCAGCATCTTCACTGCCAACACCCGCCTGCGGAAGGCCCCGGCGAAGTTCCGCAGCCTCGATTATGCCGAGCGTCATGGCTACCTCCGGGGTATTGTGAAGGAGATCATCCACGACCCTGGCCGTGGTGCGCCTCTCGCCCGCGTCGTTTTCAACTCGCCCTACAGGTTCAAGAAGGTCACCGAGACCTTCATTGCCAACGAAGGCATGTACACCGGCCAGTTCGTCTACGCCGGCAAGAACGCCGCCCTAACCGTCGGCAACATCCTCCCCCTCGCCTCCGTCCCCGAAGGTACCGTCGTCTCGAACGTCGAGGAGAAGCCTGGTGACCGTGGTGCTCTCGGCCGCACCTCCGGCAACTACGTCACTGTTGTCGGCCACAACCCCGATGAGGGCAAGACCCGTATCAAGCTCCCGTCTGGCGCCAAGAAGGTCGTCAGCAGCAACGCTCGTGGCATGATCGGTATCGTCGCTGGTGGCGGCAGGACAGACAAGCCCCTCTTGAGTACGTGTTGCCGCGGATCCTGGTGGAAGTTTCTGGGGAAATTCGTGGGATAGCAATCCTGACGGAGTATTACAGAGGCGTCGCGCGCCAAGCACAAGTTCGCTGTCAAGCGCAACCGCTGGCCCAAGACTCGTGGTGTTGCCATGAACCCGGTTGACCATCCTCACGGTGGTGTAAGTGCTGGAAGCTTTGCAGACTGGACTGTGAACGTTGTATATCTGACACGGTGCTACAGGGTAACCATCAACACATCGGTAAGGCGTCGACCATCTCGAGGTATGCCGCCCAGGGTCAGAAGGCGGGTCTTATTGCTGCGAGAAGGACGGGTCTGCTGCGTGGTACCCAGAAGACGAAGGAGTAAAGGCTTTTATGGTTCTACATCTGGGCAAGGGGTTCATCGGATTGCATTGGTCTTTTGCTGCTTTGTAGTTGTGGGACTGCGAAGGCGGATGGAAGACTTGCTCATTTCTGCAAGCGTTCATGGCCGTGAAATGAATGGAAGATTCCCAAGCGCGGCCGGGACGAGGCTTGTTTACAGGGCAATGTACTCGAATATCCGGGGTCGCCAGAGCAAAGCCGAGCGAGACATGCAGCCAGGACCACTCTTGGGAATCAAGCAGCGCGCACTCCTCGCTTCCGGGGCGACAAGCGAGCATCCTAGTTGAACCGTGACCGTGGTATGAGTGGTTTAGGAATGGGCTGACATCGTCACCCTGGGATGAACGGATGGACGGGATTGACCGAGCAGCGGCCCAATCTTCTGACGTCAATGGACGTGGGCACATGTCCTACTTTGAGGTGTTTCTTAAGGCAAGGCGTCCCCAAGGTTCTCGCAAAAGGTCAGTAAGTCAGCGTCAGAGATAACTCTCTTCAATCTTCGTCATGTTCCGAGTGGGATCGGCAGTGTGTTCGAGCTTCGGCGTCTTTGCCAAGCCTCTCACCTCTGGTTTCACCAAGACAGCTTTTGCCGAACACAGTGGTGGCAGGTTGAACCCCACCATCTCACTGCCCCGCATCTGGATAAGCTGCTGCTCTTCTTCAACCAAACAAAAGAGGGGCACAAATCCTTTCCCTTACAACACCTGTCACCGCACCCGCCGACTCAGCAACATGGCGCCCACTAAGGAGTACAGACTGCTCTGCCTGGAGAACCCTCTTCTCGGTGAGTTGAAGTTGTGTTGTCTTCAATTGAGCGAGCAGACAGATATTATCACACTGCGCCCTAGCCTATCCTCTCCTTTGATCCTCTCGGTCTCCGAAACCTCCCGTCTGACATGAGCGTCCGCTCCAGATATCCAGGCCTTCGGCAATGAAGAGCTGCTCAAAAAGTACGACCTCAAGGCGAACGACGCCATCCTGGCTGAGCCGAAGCACCTAGGCATCTACGAGGACCTCCTCAACAACTACGATGCCAAGCTGATTGCCGGTGGCGCCGCCCAAAACACGGCCCGCGGTGCCCAGTACATGCTCCCTCCTAACAGCGTTGTCTACCTCGGCGGCGCTGGCGATGACAAGTATGCTGCCATCCTTCGCGACGCCTGCAAGCAGGCCGGTCTGCGCGTCGAGTACCGTGTCGACCCCAAGATCCCCACGGGCCGCTGCGGCGTCGTCATCACCGGCCACAACCGCAGCATGTGCACGGATCTGGGTGCCGCCAACCACTACGACCTGGAGCATCTCAAGCGCCCCGATGTCTGGGCGCTTGTTGAGAACGCTGAGGCGTACTATATCGGCGGCTACCACTTCACCGGTCAGTCCTCCTGATCTTTCTGCTTCCTCCATCGGCTGTATATCTGACCATCCTTCAGTGTGCCCGGCTGCCATCATGGAGCTCGCCAACCAAGCCGCCACCAAGAACAAGCCCTTCATCCTGTCCCTTTCTGCCCCCTTCATCCCGCAGTTCTTCAAGGAGCCGCTCGATGCGTCCGCCCCTTACTGGGACTACGTGATCGGCAACGAGACGGAGGCTGCAGCCTACGCCGAGTCGCACAACCTCGGCACTAAGGATGTCAAGGAGATTGCCAAGGCGCTGGCGAACCTGCCCAAGGCCAACACACAGCGCAAGCGCGTGGCCATCATCACACAGGGTACCGACCCGACCATCGTCGCCGTCCAGGGTGAGGACGAGGTCAAGGAGTATCCAGTGCACGAAATCCCCAAAGAGAAGATCAACGATACCAACGGTGCGGGCGATGCGTTTGCCGGCGGTTTCTGCGCCGGCATCGTCGAGGGGCGCCCTCTGGATGAGTGCATTGACATGGGCCAGTGGCTGGCGCGGCTTAGCATCCAGGAGCTTGGTCCTTCGTAAGTCTTTACCCCATACCAAACGAGAATATTCTTCTTCGCCGAGAGACACACACCGCCAATGCAAGCAGCAAGCAGAAGTTGGGACGTGGTTATCCTGCGTACCATACAATTTCCTTTTCAGATCTGCAAGAAGAGAGCACTAACCACGCCGTCACAGTTACCCCTTCCCCAAGCAGACTTACTCTCGCCAGAAGTAAAGCGAGCGAGTGAGATAGAAGAGACTTCATCAGAATCTTCCCGCATAATCACACCGACTCTTTAGACAGAGAGAGGAAGTTCCACCTTCCCTCCGTTTTGCAAACCAGGCGTTGGAAGGCATAAGCGGCGCAAGGAAAATTACAGGCAGGCAGGGTAGAAAGGTTTCAACAACGACAATGACATACGATCTGAATCTGAGGTGATGAATATAGGCATGCCATTTCCATCTTGGCTTTTGTTCTTCATTTCCTCTGGGTTGGGTTGTGCGCTCAGTGTGTCTCTGGAAAAGAGAAAGCAGGCACAGTGAATGAATGTGTCCAGGAGTCGAGATTCAACTTGATGATCCCCCCGTCACCGACACCTTACACACAGCAGATGCATTCAACGCATTGAGGAAACGAGTGACGAGACAGGGCAGGATAGAATAGAACAAGACGGGGTAGAGCAGAGAGGGTTCTTCCTCAGTATTAACCTGTTCACCTCCACCCGTTTGCCTCAAATTCGTAAACTGAACTGACCCGCGAGGCGCAGAAGCTGTCTTGAACAGACAACTTGGGAATGCAATGCAATGTGACGATGTTGTGTCGAGCCACCGGTCGGCTGGCACTTGGTGCGCCCTCTGTAAGCAGTGCACCCAAGGACGGGCTCGCTGAAGGGAATTCGTGTCCTCAGGGCCGCGACAGCTGCCTATGCCGAGCACAGCCGTAACAGCTGGATTCGGCTTGTTTCCTGGCCTCGAGGCTGGTGATCTGGCTGCCAATGCTTCCGCGTGTCGAGGAGGACCCCTTAAAGCAACGGCAGATTACAGAGCGGACAGTCATGTCTGAACGATGAAGTGGGCATCAAAGGTGGCCACGGAAGTTCAGCGCTGCGGCATGCCCTGCATCACCGGCGTCCCATCCGCCTTCTGGCCCACGGCAGGGTTTCGAATCGGATTACCCCAGACGTCTCCTCCCGTGAGTGGGCGTTCACACCCGACCGTGGCTGGCGTGCATCGAGCCAAGCGCTGTTCAGAGCCTGCGAGGTTTGCTCGCCCGCCATTGCGGCGGCGTAGGCGCTGGGGAATCTGCTACCCGACGAGGACGGAGCCGATACGCCGACATGGTGCACGAAGGAAGCAGAAGGGGACGGAGACTGTTGCGCCGCAGAAAACCTCTGAACTGCCGTTGGCAGGCCCCAAGGGCTGTTGACCTGGGGCAGGCTCGAGGTGTTTGCAGAGAAGTCAAGGTTCGAAAAGGACGAGTTGGGCACGCGGTTAGTGGCCGCCTGGTTTTGGCCGTAGGTCGCTTGCCATGGGTTGGCAGACGGCCAGGGACTCTGTTGTAGCGGATTGGATGGCACTTCCCGCGCAGGAGTCGATTCTCCATTGAGGGGCCCTGGCCATAACCTCTGGCTAGTAGAGCCCTGTTGGGATTGGCCTACGCGGTCCGGAGTCAAGTGCAGAGACCGGAGCGCCTCTGTTTGGTTCACGAGTCTTGTCTGGTCTAGGCTGTCGTATCTCTGATGCATCTGGCGCCCGAGGGGATTACCAGTGGTTGACCCAGCTCCAAGTTGCGCCGCATTCCCGGAGCTCGCCGGACGCGAGAACCTCGCGCCATTGGCCCCCCAACCAGAGCCCGTACCGCTGGTGCTGGACTTCTGCAGAGCCGGGTCAACGGGCGCTGGTGTGTAAAAGTAATCCCAGGGCAGCGTCGGGATTGGCTTCATCCCAGCCGATCCAGGCGCTGGGCTGGTCGAGTCGCCAGATGCAAAGGCTTCAGCCACTATTGCAGAGCCCATTCCGTAGGAGTCCGTTCGCGCATGAGAACGGCCCGGCGTCTCAAGCTTGGCCGCACGAGCAGACTCTGGTGGCGCCATGAAGTCGTTGAGGATTTGGAACAGCTGCTTCTCAATCGGATACTCGCTAGCAGGTGCTACCTGTGTGGAACCAGTAGCTGCTCGGCCTCTGCCATTGCAAGTACCCTTGCCGGCCCTCCGTAGATCCGGTCCATAGAACTCCCGATCCTCAGAGAGTTCATTAGACTCGCACGGACTCGGGGCCACCACTGGCCTTTGAGGTTTCTGTTCAGTGGCGGCAGGCACGGTCGTAGGGCTCGGGCGCTGAATAGCTGGCACGCTGGGGGTAGGATTTGGCTTCCCGCCCTCGAGATATACGAAGTTCGTGAGCTCCCGGGATCCCTTTGTAGTGGTGGAGGTAGTAAACGGAAACTTTGACTCCGGTGCTGATACATCGAGCGCGCATAGGAGAACGTCGAGCGCACGAGTGAATGTGACGTCGTCAGCTGTGTGCTTAGCATCAGAGATGTCTTCACGGCGCGGCTTGGGCTTGAGCGTAAACGCGTCGTAATAAAGCTGGCAACCATTATGCAGTTCGGGCCCATTGAGGCACTGTATGCCAAGGGTCATCTCGTCCTCAGGGAAGCGCCACGGCACTGGGTTTCCAAACTGTGGTTTGCTCGCCAGCAGCTCAAACAATAGGGTGAGTGTGTTGCTCAGTGTCGTGCACATAGTTCCAAAGTGCGGTTCCAGGTGAGCTTGGAATTCAACCAGCTGCGAGCCGTAGGAACAAAGCCAGGGCATGTAGATGCGTAGGAGCGGCAGGACGCGGTTAAAGGCAGGGGTAAACTTGGTCATCGTGGTCTCCGCCTGGGCGGCAGCACCGGGGCCAGCAGCGGGAACCTCTGCACTTTCACGCTTGATAAGATCCGCTATCTCCTCTCCGAGCAAGCGGGCAATCGCGTGAATCATTCGGATGTTGAGAAGGAGGATGTACTGGCAAGCCATGGATCCCTCGTCGGTCCAGTTTGCTATGTTCGGTCAGTGAAATTACACCAGCAGCAGGCTAGCGGAGATCTCATACCGCGGATCTTGTCTTGAGCGGCAGCAAACGCAGTAATGTTGATCAGAACGATCTTGAACAAGTCCATGTCTGAGCCGTAGCCCGTTCCCGTCTTCATCGCTACAGCGAGGCGATGGTCAACCTCACTCTCGAGCTCCTTACGCTCGGCGAATTCCTTGCCCTGGGCATAGAAAGCATGGAGCTTGACAAACCAAGTCAGCAAAGCATGCTGGGTGCCACCGCTTTTCCGCTTCTGGAGATCCCGGAACTCGCGTTCTAGGTTTGCCGGGGCATTTGGGTGCGGTATGGCGCAGGCTAAAGCGCGGTAAAGATGGTAGACAACATCGAGATGGTCCTCGGTCTCGACGTAGATCACTGAACATTGGTGGTGGCCATATCCAGATTCTGGGATCAACTCATTCGCCAGCTGATAATACGCCAATGCGCCCTCCCACTTGCGGTCTTTTGGACGCAAGAGCGTGCGGTACCTTGCCAGGTCGCCGAGGTAGATGAGCGTCTTATGGCACGATGACTTTACGATATCTTGGAGCTGCGCCGTCGCGGGATCAACCTTGTCCTCATCTGGCACAGGCATCTCCTCAAGCTCGGCTTGGCGAGCGATGCGCCTGAGGTCTTTCATGTCATACCGCGCGCAAGTCCGCTGCAGATACCCTCTGTAGAAGTACTGCGCCGTTTTGAGATTTGTCGAGTAGAGCTTCTCGAGCTTCCGCCTGAGCACGACATGGTCGTTGCCCTGCAGTTTACCGAGCACCTTTCGGTAGGCCTTGGTGACGAAGGTATGGACCTGCCAGAGAGCATCCTCGGCTCCCTTCTCATTCGCGGCGCGGATGTCGAGCCAGATGGTTTCTATGCATCGAAGGCGATACCTGGCGCCAGTGTCAATGAAATATGGTGCGGTATCAAAAGCAATGTCGGCACCAACTCACGTCTCCATCAGTTTCTCGACCTTCTCAAAGCGGGCAAGTTCGTTCGTGCCAGGGCCGCCACTCTGAATGTGCTCCAACTCCTTGAGGATCGCGACCCGTAATTTCTGCGCCGCTCTGGAAGGTCGGGTTAGCAAGCTTAGGCCTGCACCCCGCAATACCGACTGCGGCATCACGAAACTCAAAATCACGGTGATGGTTCGCGAAGAGCAAATGGATGACAAAGCACTAGACCCAAAGGCCACTCACTTCCAGGCGTCATCCGTAGACGGCATTGTAGGCGTGGTTGCCGCTGCGGCGGTTGTCCGGGTTGAAGCCATCGCTCGGTCGACACCGCCGGTCAACGCGTCCCCGAGATAAGGAAATATTTTACCAATACTGGGAAGGCAGCGCTTATATAAGAGGAGCTATCGTCTATGGCCGAAGCTCACACACAGTTGTCGAAACGGCCGTGGTTCGCAGGCGGTCCATAACTTGACGCAATAATTTCGTCGGCGCTGCAAGGAGGGGCGCGGCGGCTCGCAGCTGGCAGTTCGGCGGCGGATGGTGAGGAGCGCATTGGAAGAGGGGAATCGTAAACCAAAACCGGCAGAAGTCGGCGTTAGTTAGTTTTTTCGAGCGAAAGCATGCGACCAAAATGCGTGTGGTTGAAGAGGCGCGACAAAAGATAAAGCGGTTCAAATCGAAGCAATTCGCAGAGCAGCCCGCCATCACAGCAGTGAGATGACATTGGGCGAGAAAATGCACCCTGTCTTCCTTGACCAGCCAGCTAGCCAATCAGCACGCACGCTCCCATCAGAAGCCCTGCTCTTTTTTGCGGGGCATTGCACAGTCCATGCACTCTTAAGCTCTGTCCGACGCCGGCTTGATCAAGTGCAGTACGCTCATCAGGTATGATGCACAGTATCAACGGGACCTGCTTTTTGGATTTTTAAGAGACATACAATTTAGAAGAAGAGGGAATAAAGGGCGAAGACCAGACCTGGAAGGTCGCACAAACAAGCAGCATGTGCAATGCATCGGATCTTGACTGAAAAGCAGAGAGGCAGCTGAATGTAACTTCTCCCTGACCATATTTCATCCGTCTTCTCAAGTCAACCCTTGCCCGGAGAATGAAGCGCTCACGAGGACTCGAAGAGCCACCTCCAGAGGAAACCACCTATGGAAATGGCGACGGCGGGCTGAAACAGCTCATCGGCAACGGCGCAGATTCATTGCCACCCGCTGCCAAAATCGCCGAGCTTGACCCATCGGGGAGCGATGAAGACAGCGAGGTCAAGATACACTGCGCACTGCCGCCCCACAAGGAGCCTTTACGGTTTTCATCATACAGCGACTACGAGACTCATTACAGAGACCAACACACCAACCGCTGCCTGCAATGCCGCAAAAACTTCCCGTCTGCCCATTTCCTCAGCCTCCATATCGAGGAGACGCACGACTCGTTTGCCCAAGTAAGGAAGGAGAGAGGGGAGCGGACTGTAAGTTCCCCGGACGTATCAACACACGCTATTTGCCGATGGCCTGACTGAGCACTTCAGTTTTCATGCTTCGTGGAAGGGTGCGAGAAAAAATGCACCACGCCGCACAAGCGCAAGATGCATCTGATCGACAAGCACATGTACCCCAAGGATTTCTTCTTCGCCATCACGCGGGAAGGCATCGATGGGCGACGCTCCCTGTTGCAGGAGAGGCCTAGATGCCGTCGGAGATCAACCGCCGCTGTGTCATCACCTCGAGACTCCTCCCAAGGCCAAGGACAGGGGCCAGTTGCTGAGAAACCCCAAGCATCTCCAGATAGCCATGTCCTAGCAGACTCGACCGGAAAAGAAACCGAGCAGCAGCCGGATCAGGAGATGGAAGACCTCTCCGGCGCCATGGCGGCGCTCCGGTTTGTACCCATGAGCGTCCGCTTTGGGCGAGGGAAGAAGGCCGGTTTCGCTAAGCGGTAGTCCTTCAGCTGGTAAGGAGACACTTTGATTCGCGGCTATTTAGATGAGCATGGGACACGACACAACAATCCGCGCTTCAAGGTTGGAGACAAACATACTGGCTGAAAGGCATTGCTTCTTGCATGTTATTAGTGCGTCAACCTAAATCCACCAGCCAGCAAGGCTTTTAATATCCGGTCCCGTGCAGTCTCTGTCGTCTGAGTGAGTATCATGCAAGGTAACCGCGCGGTAGGTGGTGAATCTTACACGCTTCCTAGATCCCGATGTATCTCCCACAAATCATAGAAAGAAAACTGGTATCATCAACCACTAGTCGTCCCGCCGTAAGGCCTCCGCAATTGCCGACACGGGTTCCTCAGTCCGTCGAAGCGCATCCCCTACACCCACAACTCACGCACTGCACCTCTTGATCCTCCTTAAGCTGAGCTCTCGGCACGCGGCAGATGCACGTCGAGTTAAAGTTCGTCTCCTTGGTCTGGATGCACCGCAAGCAGCACAGCTTCTCGTACCCCTGCTTCTTCCATTTGGCTATGAGCATAGCGTCGGCGTACCCGTTCTTGAGCAACCACTCGTACAGCTGCTTGCTGATGGCCTCCTTCTCATAGTAGAGCTCGTACACGTAGCGGCTACGCTGGTGCGCAATCTGGAAGATGGGCCACTGCGCCTGGTGCTTCGGGATGTTGTCTGTGGGCGTGTTCTGCGCGTCCTTCATCTTATTGCTGAAGATCAGCAGGTCCTCTTCGATATCGCTGAAGCCGTCCGGCGGCGGCTTGCGCTTGGATGCATGGCGGATGGCAGGCATGAGTTTCTGGCTGTGCTGTTTGTGGGCTGCTTGAAGCTCCGTTTCCTATTTTCTGTAAGATTTGTGCGCGCGGTAGAGGGAGTCTACACTGTGATGGGTGTTTCTGACTTTCCGTTGAGCGAGATGGAGGGGTTCGTTCCACTGAACTCGGATATGCTTCCATGGCATTTGATAAAATGACTAAGCAAGCTTGGACGTGGAGTGGGGCATGAAGCAGGGTGGTCCAAGCTTCAGCATCAGCCGTCCAACCACCACGAGGTGGTGATCTCTATCTCGGCGAACGACAACCAACACTTCGGCCGCCATGGCGATCTCACCGACTCAATTCGCCGTTACCACGAGGCAGTGTAAGCTGTGAACCGTTTCCTGCATTTAGTTAACCAGCGACTGACGAGCAGTAGCGGCCAATTGGGCCGACGCGAAGCGGAGGGTGCTTGCGGCATATCGAGCTTGGATTCGCGCGGTACGATACCAGACAGCGGCAGACGGTTTACAAGGTCTAAGCCGTCAGTGATGCTGACAATATGCTGCTCAGGCGCCCGAGATCCAGACGATGTACTCGGTCCCACAACCCGTTTCCGCGATTCGATCCCGCATCAGGCAGGAGTTCGAGCGCCACCGATATGTCAACAAGCTGCCTGTGGTCGATGTTCTTCTGCTACAAAGCAATGCCGATTATCAGGTAAGCTGAGCCTTGGCCACGTACGATAAACTGGGACTGGGACGGTCGGGATGGTAGAACCATTTGAGGAATCGGGGGGCGGCCCCGGCGATCCAAATCCGGGACTATCTCGAAGTTCTGGGGCTGACGCTTGATTGTTACAGGAAACCATGAACTTCTGGCGCCAAACGAATCACATCATGTCCTTCTTTAAAGAGGAAAACTTCAGAGGGGAGAAGAGATTGCCATCAAATTTCATTGAGGGGTTCTTGCAGGTAAGTTTTGAGGTCTGCCCTTTCTCGGGAGTCTTGCGCTCACGGCCGTTATTCAGGGTCGCAACTAGGATGGGCGTAATGCGCTTGCTCTATGTGTATATAACTCAATGTGAAATACCACCCAAACGCATCGGTTTACGCTATGTGCCCTCAATGCATAACCTAACCCAAACCATGCCTGAACGCCACTCCCTGCTTGACCCGAGACGAAAGGAATCTACGAAGAAGCACTCGCCGCGAACTTTTCCTTAGCGTCAATGAACTTATCCGACACGACGTCACAGAGCTCCTGCAGGTCCCGCAACCCCTTTTCTAGCGCCTGGATCGCGGTCGTCCCCTCTGAAGCAAACATCAGTATATTGGGTACTCCATCCGCCAGAGCGCAGTATCAACTCACCAAATGTCTGGATTCTGACATTCATCTTTGCCTCTGACGGATGTGGAATGGCATATGCGCAGAACTCGACATCAGGGCTTGGGTGCCGGTTAGTGAATGAAAGAGGACGTTGGAGTCAAGAGTCAAGACTTGCTTCTTCATGATGATGTATCTCAAAGCATTCCCGAGAGTGTGGCCCTCATTGAGAAACTCAAATGAGGCAGCAGTGGGTGTTGAGCCAGGGAGCTGGAGATGTGATTAGCGCCCATTGAATCTCTCTCAAGACTAGCGGCTGAAACATGGGATGATTTGACATACCAGCCTCACTCGTTGAACATCCTCCTCCTCCTCCTCTTCTTCGTCAACTTCCTCGTCCTCAACATCTTCCGGCCCGTCATTCTCATCCTGGTCGACCGACATATCATCCCTGCTCTCCGGCTGATGAGACGGCGGCGCCTCCTCCATGACGACGTCCGACCCGGCCTCGACAGGCTCCTCCTTCTTGGACTTAGCTCTGGGCATTTGGAAGTGAGTGCGATGCGTTCCTTGTAACTTTTGCGACTTGGCCACCGAGGTGGAATATGCCGAGACTTGTCTTGAGATCTCGGTAAAATTTTGAGCTACCGATCGGGCAAGTGGCGTGTGGACCCCATTTTCCTTAGCGGCCACCGTAAATTCCCTCCCCACCCAGCTCGAGTCAACACAGCCAAATTCATCTCAGCCCTACAGCACAGACATTGTGTTGGAGTCGATGGTCACATCACATGAAGTACCTTGAAGAACTAAAGGTCTGGAATTTCGCATCCTGCAAGGTTATAGTCATGGGAACTTCCATTACCAGTTTTGGAGCCTTGTGATGCTTCCGTATACCACTCCTCCTCACAGCCGCTGCGGCAGCCAACAGGAACATGATCCAATCCAGCGGTATACCAATCACCAACTCCCAATTGGCACTTTGTCCGTGATCATGTTAAGAAACCTGCATGCCACATCGTGTGTGCAGAATATCGAAACAGTGGCAAGGCCTAGCGGCAACTGGAAAGATAGAATGGGCAATCCACTGATCTAATGTTCGGTTCGGATGAGTAAAGTAGCAACGCTATCGCAGATGACAGGCAGTCGCCACGTTATGATATTCGTGTCTGCAAGACTACGATTCTTGCGTTGGGCCTACTCAACGAGCATACCTATGTACAAGTCAGTATTGTCTTGGAGAACTCATGACTGGGGCCCGTGTTCAATCGGCGACTCGGATGCCGTTCAATTCATTTCACGTGTGTTGGTTCCATCATTGTCATCGCCCGGCCGTCTCAGGGCAAGCAACGATGAAACGGGAAACAGCAGCTGATTGGCTGGTCCCTTAACGGGCCAAAGTCGAGACTGCCTGCAGCTGAGCCCAAAGCAACGCCAAACTATGGACTTGCAGCCATCCAGGCCAAAGCTCGTCCGGTTCGATCCCACAAAGATTGGTCGTTGCCTTCACGCCAATTACCTATTGAATGTCTTCACTCACTATGGGTACGGACCCTCTAGAACAGTAAGGTTAGGCATTGTCAGATGATGACGGGAGCCGACATGCCTTTTTCGACGGACCGAACGGCGAGACCTGCGCGTGCTGAGCTAACCAGTAACGGAGGGAGGATTGAAAATAGCGTCCCAGAACGTTGCAGTGACATGCAATGTGGAAAGATCACCAGAGTCCAGACCACGACATGCCCAACCCTCACTCACATCGAACCCGCTCTTGCACATCATGATCGCAGTGGCAGGTGAATCCGTCTTCTGTACACGATTACCTCCACGGCCTCGGCGATCGTCGACACTTCATCACGTTGGTTCTTTTCCGGGGTCTCTCGTCATCGTCATGCGAGTCTCGATATCAACACGAACACCCGCCCATTGAAATAGACCCGATAAATCGACAGCCCGTGCTCTTTGAACCTTAATTTACACTGGCAGACGGCAACCATGGTTCCGCATTGGCGATGCAGGACATGCAACTTGGCCATCCTACCTTCGGCGGAGCGGGAAAAAGGTCGCACATAGCCCGTTCTCTGAACTGTCAGTTAGAAGAACACATGGTTCAAGCTTGTGAATATTATGGCGGCCCCTATCACGAGCCTTCACCGGACATTTTTAGTGTACACTACCACTTCCGAAAGTCCATCGCAATGAGGCATTCTGGAGATTTTGCCGGCGCGGCGTGACCCAGCAAACTCGACCCCTGTCGCCGGCTCCATGATGGGACTCTGCGCCCCTCCTCGCAGCACAGACGAGTTTCAGGCGGCGCTGTCGCGGCTGGCGGATGCGAAGTGCTCTGCAGATGGAAGTCTGGGCGAGCAGGGGTCCAAGAAGCGGTGCACCCCGCGGTTCTACCCAATCGCAAGAAGAAGCACGCTCAATCCAAAACGACAAGAGAGTTTAAGGCACTCCCCCATAACCCCTGATGGGAGCCGAGGGAAATATCGGGATTCCGGTCGCCCCTCAAGCTCAACAGCGCCGCGGGACACCGCAGGCAGCTGGTCGCAAGGCGACCACCAAACCATCGACGGAGACATCGATCTCCACAAGGAGGCTGTTACAGGGAATAGCTGCGGCCAAGCCCAGCGGGCCTCCACTCAGGGCCCAACGACCGCAAATCTCAAACACTAGAGCCAGCGGACGGCACTCTCCCATCTGACACTTGGTGATGGGACAAGGGCCACATCTGCGGATTCAACAGCGATTCTCACACGCGACTTGCCGCACCGTCTTTCCGTAGCAAGCTCTGGGAGGGACTGCTTCATCCCCTTTCGTAAACAAGAATTCGCTTCGGGTGCCGGGGTTGTCGTCGGGCATGATTATTATGTGCCCCCTTAAAATAAGACTCCCGCCACCGTCTCACAGCCCCTCATCCATACCTAGGTATTTCACCCCGGGCATCGCCTTCCTGACGCAGCCCCTTGCCCTGGCCTTATCAGAGTCTCTCGTTTTAATACCGCCCCATCCTACCTTCCAAAGCCCCGCGGGGTTGACGGTTTTCCCCTTCTGCAGCTGTATTCCATCACCAGCGCGGCTGGGTTTACATAGTCCTGTCGCTCATCCAGTCTTCGGCACGCACATCCGAACATTGCTCGACGGTGGACTTGATCTACCCCGGCCTGTACCACCACCACCGCCCGAACAACCGAGGTGCTAAAAGACACTCATTTGGATCGGGACGCGAGGAAAGGAAGATAATCAGCGAGGCGTCAAAGAGGACATTTTGATAAAGCCCGTTTGTGCTTCGCCGCCGACTCCCGACGGCGACTCAGCGAATGCAGCAAGCGCGCTCCAAGCCCTAGACGAAACGCAGGAGCTTGCAGATTTCTGCTTACGACCTCCACTGAGTGGCCGGAAAGGGGAAAGTGCGCCCTTCACACTGTGACACCAGCCCGAGAGTGTTTCGAAGCGCCCGGGCCGGAACGACCAGCAGCTCGAACGATTGTTCCGGGCCTGCTCGATAATCACACAATTAATCACAGCAGATCGCAGATCTCTCGGCTCGAGCGGCCTAGCCTTGCTAGCGGTTCTCGGTTTTCTTTTCCGCATTCCTTTTCTTTTTCGCCTGGACTCGAGTTCAACAGCGGTCTGCAATAGACTCGCACTGGATGAAGGAAGAGAGGCCCGGGAGATCTTAGTATTCAGGTCCAACACCCAGCCCCCTTCCGCCGCAACGTCGCCTCCTCCATCCAATTGTTATTTTCTGGCGCTTCTGCTCCATCCAAATTCCTGGTGTTTTCTCAGCATATTCTGACCGATTCCCACTGGTTTCTTCATCCGAAATCACTCCATCGTGCAACAGCGTGACTACGACGCAAACCGACAACATGAGCACGGCAGTTGCAATGGCCCCGTCTCCGGGCCCCCACGAGAGGCCGTCCTCGTACGGCTCCGACCTCCCCCCCCCTACCACGACCACCCCGACCGCGCAGAGGACAGTAGCTGCTCCTCCGCCTCCTCAACCAGCGACGGCACCGCCGAGTAATGGGCCTGCAGCACAACGACGGTCCGGGAGTGGCAGCCCGAGAGCGGCTGGTGCGGCGGTGGGCTCGCAAAAATCGTCTCCGCCCAGCGCGTAAGCAAGCCCAAGAATCTCGAGATTTCCATCGCGTTTTGCCTCGTCGACCTTGCTAACTTGGTTCCAATATGCACAGGTCTCGGAATGGCGAAAGGCCAAAAATCGTCGTGAAAAAGGAGCCAGGCTCCCCGGGTCTGCCCACTGCCCGACACCGGCCAAAAAAGCTGGACCTCTCCAGGAACACGAGTATTGTGTCTCCGGCCACTGGGCGGCCCCTGACCGCGCGAGAGGGTGCACTAGGCATTCAGGAGGTTGGGATCGCATGTCTATCACCAGGCTTCGTTCCGAAGGACGCCACGGAGCAGGAGCAGCTGAATCGCAGCATGAGCGTCCGGGAGCACCAGAGACAAATCATCGAGGCGAGGTTACAGCAGCAATCAGCGAAGATGGGAGACGGCCCAGATAAGGACCACAACGGAAGCCACTTCGCTGCAAAGACACCCGGCCTGGCGCGCAAGCGCGGTGCGCCGCCAGGTCTGAGCATTGTTGCGCCGTCGCCCCAGCAGTTCGCAAACGAGAGAGTCATCCAATCCGCACCTCTCGGCCAGACGTTCACTGGGAGACACAACCCACACCCACTGACGCGGCACATCACCAACCAACCGTCCAACCTGGCCAGCACATCGCACATCCATCACGTACCCGCCACCCAGACAAGCAACCGCCTTCCCCCAATTGCCGACGTCTTCGGGCAGAATCTCTCGGGTCACCCTGATTCCAGCGGCCACGCTTTATTTGCCGGCCAGAACCAGAACCGAGGGCCCCTTCCATCCCCACACCACCCCCCGCCTCCGCCACCACAGCCCAACCGGTCAAGGGAGTACAAGTCGGCCGAGGAAGCCCAGGTTGAGCTGGCCGGCGGCCGGCCAGAGCTCCTACCAAAGCTAGTACGCTACGGCGGCCACCAGCCCCCGACGCCACCGTCGCCTCCGCACCCGCACGCCCGCGAACAAGCCCCTCATCCTCATCACCAGCACCCCACCGGCGGTCAAACCCATAACCACAGCAGACCACCACCACCACCAGGCCTCTCGGACAACAGAAGCGTGGCGGGCGCCGCAACCGCCGCACTACTCACAGCTAGTGCGACGGGCCCGACCAGCTCCTCCATGAAGCGGAGGCGGGACCAGTACGAGGAAGGCGGCAGCCCGCCGCTGGGTAATGGGGCGCGGCCCGCGCCGGCGGCGCCACTGCCGTTCTCGTCGTCGATGGGCGGCAGCGCCAGGAGGGGACCATTCGGCGAGGGACGGGACAGCCCGGACACGATTGAGGCCAAGAAGGAGGAGTTCTTGGCTTTGTGTGCAAGGGCTTGGGATCTTTTCCACTCATGATCCCGACCTCTTCTCTCGTCACCCTACGAGCTGTCCCTGTGTCTTGCTGGTCGGCTGTGGTGGGGTTGGTGTGGGAGGGTTTTCGTTGGAAGTGATACTATTGATGTCGGATTCGATTTACAGGTTTTATGTGTTGCTGCTGTCGAGATTGACGTCGGGACTTGTGGGCTAGGGATGGGTGTTGGCGTGATGTGTGGATGGAGGGAACAGGAGGGGATTTTTGGATTCTTTTGGTTTAATATGATGGGGCTATGTCGTGTGGCGTAAGGGTGTATGTGTGTGTCTATTTCGCGCGTGGATATTTGGGAGTCACATTTCTTGTGGATGCTGATGCTTTATCTACTTCATCCTCTCAACTCGCGCTTTCCCTGCTTCAATGTCAACCTCCCCGTCTTACTCGGCTCTGTCCATTCTCATCTTTATATGGATCCCAGGCTATCAATAGCTATGGGACGGGAGACATTTATACGGGTTATGTATTCCCAGGGATGTTCTCATTTTCTCCAGCTTGGTACGTTAGGATACGGTGAAGTAATCAGCGATCTCAAAAGGACAGCCGTGATGCTCTTGTTTTTTCTTATTTTCCGAGTAATGTGGAGTTTTCTATTTCCATCGATTCTCGACCTGGTTTATTGCGGCTTCGGACATCGCTGCTAGGGCGGTGTGGTAGGTGGCTTAGGGAAATAGATTAAGGAAGTGCACCTAAGTATGCACGGAAGCTGAAGATGGGTCTCAAAATAATCACGTCCTTTGTCGCTGTTCTATAACTTCAATCTAGCTCCTCAATGGATATGCTGGCTGTTGTGGAAGGGGTTCCTCGCGGAATCCAGGGTCTGGCTGTAATGTTGTGTTGCTTCCATGCCGCGAGCCGACGGGCATGATTGTGTACCTATATTTGCCCCGACTCGGGGTGAACTTGCTGCGATCTAGATCGTGCCGTGGAATATCCTGTACACATGTCCATCCCCCCCTTTCGTTGCCCATAACAAGGCAGGTACTTCTCCTGCTTCAGTTGCCTCCTGTGGATCACTCGCCGGCGATGTCGAGATATCTTGGGATCTTTGCGTCTTGCATTCCGTATTTCCGTTGTGTCACATAAGGTACATTCTCCACCTGCCAGACCTCCATGTCCCTTTGGGCCGTCTCTGGCTCGCAAGCATCGATTCCCGTGATGGAGTTGAACGGCAGGCAAAAGCCCACCGGCAAGCTTCATATTGAAATACCATGCGACGGTTCAACAAATCTACAGCAAAAGACCCTCATGGATGGCTCGAAGGCCAGGGACGTATACACTAGGAACGGAGGTCACGTTTGGACACATGAAGTCAACGAGTATCGCAGGACCAGAACCGGTCCGCTTTAAGATTTAATATTCATGGTAGCGTTATAAGAATACTAAGGGGAAGTGAAAAAAGTACGGTACAAGAAGGTAAGAAGTGAAACGCACTCTGATCTCCGGAAGGGTCAAAAAGCCGCCACCAACCCACGCACCCAGCCCAACCGCCGGACTGTCTCGCCATCTACCCGCAACTATGTGAATGCAGCAGAGGTAGCCACCGGACCGGAACCGTCTTGACCAGATTAACGACTGCTAGGGAAAGAATGCTTTAAATCAGGTTTATTTAGGCCACCCAAAGCGCTAAAAAAAGAAAAAAAACGCAGACTGCCTACCCCCCGAAAGACGGAATGAATAAACTTTAGGGGAACAAAAAAAAAACACACAGAACACCACCCAGACAAGCAATGAGAACGAGAACGCACGAACTCCAAGCTCCGATGCTAGGCCGGATCGAGGCGTCCACTGTCGTGATTTTGGTAAGCCATCGTGGCCTCCGCCATAGTCATCCTGTTGCTGTGTCCTGCTCGGGGATATCATGAGAGCATCGACATTCGGCGGTAGGCGAGCGGGAAGAGGTTTTAGCCACGCTGGGCTAGGTTCGAGGAGTCAGTACTGCGCTACAACGTTAAATACTCTTGACGACATGTTCCGTCAGACGGTGATGGTGCTTGCCCTTGGCGGGTTTTTGGGGTCACACCAGCCATCCACCTGACGGGGCATGTGTTAGAGGCCCTCTTCGCCGGCCTTGCAGAGTTGTATCTCGCGGCCCCACTCGGACTTGAGAACTTGGGATGCGGTAATTCTCCGCGTGGGGTTGGGATCTAGGATGGAGTAGATTACGTTCCTGCAGCGAGCCTATATCCGGGGTGTCAACATCACGATGGATGCTCGGCCGATGCCTGGTGAATCCGCCACGTACCCTATGTAGCTGCTCGATTGGGGTATAACCCTCCTCGTCCTTACGCCCCTCGAGGTAACGGCTATAGAACTCGTCCTCATCCTTTTTGGCAACACGCCACAGGTGGCGGCCGGTCCGCATGGCCATGTAAATGACACCACAGGCCCATACATCGACGGCGCGAGCATCAAACTCCTTAGCAGTATACTCTTCAGGGGCGATGTACGGGGCGGAGCCACACAGGCCCGATACCATATGAGCGTCGTTCTCCCAGGCCATGCGGAAACACTCGCCATTGCCGAAATCGGTGATCTTGAGTGCGCCATGGGTTGTCAGGAGAAGGTTCTCGGGCTTCAGATCGCGGTGGGCAACGCCCATCTCGTGCATATACTCGACACCGCGCATCATCTGCTTGAAGAAACAGTCGGCTTCTTGCACCTCAAGCTTGCCGGCTGACAGGACGAGCGTGTACAGGTCGCCGCCCGCGCAGAACTCCATTACCTCGCAGTAGTCGCCCTTGGAGTCCTTGAGCAGATCGAGCGTGTGGATGACGTTGGGGTGCCGGAGCGACGATGAGATGCAAAACTCAGCCGTCAACCGCTTGCTGTACTTCTTTTCTGTCTCCTCAGGCCGCCGGCGGAACTCCTTGACGGCAAACAGCTTCTCGCCCAGACCATTATCCAGCTTCTTGTGAGAGATCCTCACAATCCCGAAGGCACCCCGCCCCACAATTTCCTGGCACTTGCCGTACTTCTCCACCAGGGTTGCCGACTGGTTGGGGTTGATCTTCTTGTCCGACGCAAGATGGTCTTTCTCTTTCCTCAGGTTGTCGACCCAGTTCGACACCAAGGAGAGATCATTGTCGGGTGCTTGCTGCTCTGGTTTCCTGCCAAGGAAGGCTTTAATCATGTCTGAGAGCTTCTCTTGCCGGCGGCTGGACTTCAGATGGTGTTCATGACCGCCTTGGACGTCCGGGTTGAGTGCAAAACGTTGGAGAGGGACTTCTTTCCCATTTGCTACTTTGGTGGGAGGTGGCGACGCCGTGCTTGAAACTCCATTCTGAGGTTTCCTGGCCTGGGTGGCATTGTCGTTTGTCTCGGCCATCGCAGCGCGCTGGGAGACGTCCTTGGCCGAAAACATGCGTGTTAACCGGTCCTTCATAGAGCCCTTGTCGGCGGGTTTTGGTGTCTGTTCGATGGCCCCATTATTTGGTGTGACAATTTGTCCATTTTGGCCGTTCAGCTTTGGCGACTTCGAAACCTCGATGGATTTGACCGACGGCGGCTGCGATGAGCGCGGCGAGGCAGACGCCACAGAGTGACTGGAGGCGGCCATAATGGGTTGTAGAGAAAGCAGCAGGATCCAGAAGTCGTATGATGTTGTCACGAGGGGTTATCTGACAGCAGAAGTGGTGATGTAAAGGCCGATCACTGGGCGAGCGATGCAAGGCGCTGCAAGGCGAGATGTGGGTTCCAATCACTGCGCTTATGCAAGCGTCAGCGATCTTGGCGGCGAGCACGCCTGGGGTGAGTGGGCAGAGCCCGGTCGCGTTAAGCCGGCGATGACAAAACAGCAGCCGTCGTGTGTAAGAGGTCCTCTGTTCTCTCCGTCGACGGAGGGAAATTTGGTTAAAATTGTAGGTGCGAGAAAATCCAGAAGTCGATAGTGAGCCAAGTGGGGTGGAGGGAGGTGGAGCTGGCGAGCTGGGAGGCGGATGGATGTTGTTCCTGAGTAAGTACTTGGGTAAATGGAAGTATTCAGGTTGTTTTCTTGGCTTTGGTCTCTCGGGTTTTGTTCGTTTGCCTCCAGAGGCGAGCAGAGGACACTCAGTGATTGTTAATTCGGGCAGTCGAGGGCAGATGACTGCATGGTCAAGCCGAGGTTCGACATGGTGTAAAAGAAGGGAGTTTTTGAAAGAGGCGTCTTGTTAATGATGACTTCAGGGTCTGCGGTTGTGACTGATCAACTGGTGGAATCGTTGAGCGTTGAGCTGGCTGTGCTTCAGTTGCAAGAATTCAAGAAGTGTTCTTGCCTCAAATGCTGGGCCACACAGCAAATGAGGCAAACGGGGCCAAAACCGTCGGGTGATTGCGAGTGGGATTCTGGGTTGATGACGAAGATGGCGGTGGGGAGACCCAGTGTCAGAGCGGCAGAAAACGGGCACTGCCCGGGCTAGACCCAGCGGGCGCGCTGGAAAGCGTCGGTGCAACTAGAAAGGGCACTAGTCGTTGGCCCGGGACAGTCACGGCCGTCCTCGAAGGCCGGTCACCAGTGCGAGGCTTGGTGAGCTTTCCCGAGACGTCAGCGCATCGAGGGACGATATGGGCAGTGGTCAAGAAAACAAGGAAACAGGAAATGCACTGGTCAATGGTTGGAGGCAGCGGGGGATTAAAAGAACGATAGGTCCGCGGCTTGGAAGCAACACCCAAAGAGCTTTATGTGACGGGACGATCAGTCGGAAAAAGACTGCCCGGATTGTTGTGCTCTCCGTCGCAAAGATAGCACCCTTTTACGTTACCTTGGGTATAAGTCCTTCTCAATTCGAGGCTGCGGTGGAGTGGGAGACATCGGCGCTTTTCGACCGGTAGTTTGCTACCGCAGGGTATGTAGGTATGTACCTATGTACAATAGGTATCCCAAGAAATAAGTGGCAGACTTGACAGGCCGACGTCGCCCGCAGCACTGGCCTTTTGCTTCCTGCAGTCTGGGTTACCCAGCTGCTTGACCGCATCTTATTCACTTGAGGACAAAAAAGATGCAATCCCAGACTGCTGCATGCGGTTGCGCCTGCCCTGGCCAAGCCGTGTCAGAGCCGAAGTGAATGTGGCCGGCGGACAGAAGATCTCCGTTACTGCCAGCTGCCATCGCCCCGCCGATCTGCTTTGCAACTTCTGTATCGTGTCGGAATAGGTAAGGTACTGTACCGTAGGTGGTTTTCCAGAAAGCGCATCGCAGCTTCTATGGAGGCAAGGTAGGCATCTCTTTCTCCGAGTCATTCTTTCGGGTGTATAGTCGTCTCGACCTTATCACAAAGCGCGCCCTTGCTCCTTCCTCTTCGAAGTTCTATATGCGTTCGACCTGCGGTGCAGGCACCTGCAGTGCCACCCCATGGGCCCCGAGTACATACATACATACATAGGTGTAACGTACTTGCCTTAAGTGTGTGTTACAACCTCTCGCGACTGGAGAGCTGCGGTCAGGAAGACAACACCCCTCCGTTTTCCCATGCAGTGACGAGCATGCGGGCGACACGGAAGCCAACACATCCCTCACGGCGGCGCGACACAAGGTGCGCACTTGTTGGGACTTGACCTTCCAGGTTCTTGGCGAACGGACGATTCTCTCGCAGACGATTGTCTCCACTTCAGGACCTCGCCGGCAGTCTTGGCAGCAGCTTGTTTCCACCTGGCTCCATTTTGCAGTCTCTCCCGGCGCCGGAGCTTTGGCGGCCTCCCGGCTCTCGATGCGGGGCCAGCCGACCTCGACGGAGACAGGCCCGAAGCATGGAATCCGCGCGCTCCGGCTGATTGACGGCGGCGAGATAACGAGCGCCCACGGCCACTTTTCTGTTTCTCTTCGCTTTTTGAATCCATCACTTAGAGTCTGTGGCGTCCAGGCGGGTCATTGATTTACCCTTTAAAGACAGCATTGGTGTCACATGCTGACCGCCGGACGGCAGGGCTGCCCCGAACTACATGGATGGTACCGATCTCAGTTCCAGCCTGCTCTACCAATGACCGACAAGTCGACCTTGCTTGACTTCCTCCACAGCATCCCCGTCGTCTTGTCCAAGCATACGGAGCATCCATGCTGCAAAGTGCATTGCATATGCGTCCTCGCGGCCGCCCGGCCAAACTCTGAGAGCTCCCTGCTCAAGCTGCACGCTACGGCAAGCCCTGCGTCCGCACCAGCAGATGATGGGCAGTCTTGCAGCAGACTGTCGCCACTCGATTATTGTGCACCCTTTCGGGCCAGCTTTCCTGTATGAGGCATTTTCTGACCTCCATCCTCCCCGTCGTCTTGCTTCTACTGTGTACGGATCGCTTGCGCAGTTCAACTGATTTCTCGTGCCATGCTCCTCACTCAGCAATCGTCAGCACCTTCTCGCGAATTCCGGCGGGTGATCATTGGTCAAGTTACAGAAGACTGCTGAAGTCGCACGGGAACTGCCATTGCCATGATATGGTAGCATGCATACGGCCCTCGGAACCTCTTCCGCTGCCCATCACCGCCTATTGATATCCGGGGTTCTTGAGGAGACAAGGCCGACACTCTTGGCGATGTTTTGCGACCGATTCGACCTCCACGATCTCCGCCTGTCCGGCGCCGACGCTTTGAGGCGGTTGTTCAGAGCGACCACCATCATGTCTGTGTTCCTTAAGACGAAAACCTGCCCTGTTTTCTTTGCCAGACGGTTTTGGAGTCGGTCTGGGCGCCGGCCATGACCCGGCCCTGCCCAGCGCCGGAGACCGCCAGATAACCGTAGCCGCATGTTTCACCACAGCTCGAAACTTGGCCCTCAAATTTGAGACCGATGCCGCCCAACCAAGTTCATGATACCTACAAGCAGACGCCCAAGCACCTAGCTTCGGCTCCATGCCCAGTTCAGCCACATATTGAATACCCTCTGTCACAAATCCCGGAAGCCAGATTGCGGTGAGCAGCCAAAGCATCCTTCACCTCCGACCCCTGTCTCGGACCCTGCTTCCCGGGTCATAGACGGGATTGTATGTGCACACGTGGTCGAGACATTCGCTGAGAACTCGACGATAACTCCCGCGATGATGCCATGCGCTCAACTTACACACGGCACCAACATGCATCTGGTATATTAGGTACCATAGTATATGCGCGTGCTGCATACACCCTACATGCGCCACCAGGTCGGCTCACCCCGGCCGAAGTCCGCGGAAATCAAGTTCGACATCCGGCAATGGTTTCACAGGGCAGCTGGCAACCTCAAGCAGTTATTGCCTCCTTAAGCTAGGAGCCTCAGGTCTTGGCTAACCTCAGCAAGCTTTTGCCAAAGCTGTGGCTGGACGCTGAACCAGAGTACGTAACTAATAATACATAACGTTATAAGTTTTAACCCCAGGTGACAAAACATATTCTCCCGATGCTCGGAGGCACGGAGGTACTGCGATCGCAAGAGCTTTCAAGAACCATCATACTACATATACATATATATATATATATAATGTCTTATTCACTAGAGCCTCTATCTCACATCCAAGGTGCTCTGTCTAACATTACGTACATATACTGGTGCTGTCGGCAGCTCTGGCCGAATATCAGACCTTCTATTTATTATGGAAGCTTCGGTGCCTTATATCCGAGACACCCACCTCATCAAACCATCGCTTAAACATGCCCACCTACCCACGCCCTGCCTCTACTCAGTGTGCAGTGCAGTACTGGCCTGAGACCCTCTGGCCGGAAAAAGCCGTACACCAAACATCAAGACGGAACGAAAGTCACCAATTACCTGAGGTACCTACCTTACTCATCTCCAGCCTGTCTTTTCTTCCTCCTCTTCCATGTTTTTCCTTTTCCTTTCTTTCTTTCAGATCTGATTCTGTTTGCTTGACTCCTTCTTGCTTAAACTGTGGCGGTAATTCTGTGTCCGGCCCTTTTGAACCATGGGGAGCCTGACAACTCAACTCCTAAACGTTGCGAAGCACGACCAATCCCGAATATGCTTGCCTGCCCGTCGGTTACCGGTGAGTGAGGTCTGATCCAACACTAATGTATTCCCTGACTGGCCCTTGGTGAAAGTGGTGGCATTTGGGAAGAGCAATGTTGAGGGAACATCCCACTGGATCCGAATGATCATTACTTGCCCGCTATCCTCAATTCTTGCCCGTCACGCCTGCGTACATAGCAAACTGCATCTGGTCAGTTATGAGGTTGACGACGCAATTGGACGAACGTGAGAGGGGCTGTGGCAGTGCAATGCAGGTCCGGTTCCTCACACGGACAGCCGGCGGACTTATAATGGGTATACAGCCCAGTGAAATAGCAGAAGACTGCTTTTACATCATCTTTTGAACATCCATCCATATTCGATGTACTGATCTTGGAACTGAAGATGCCCAAGGGCTGTATGAACGTTTTCCGATTTTCAAGAGATTACATATAAGCATAAGATATCTCATTCATTATTGCAGCCCCCCAAGCCGCGAGAACATGGTCTTCCCCAGGCCGTGTCCCGACGTCCCTGCCTTCCTGTCGCTGTCACCGTCCCATCGCGAGGGTACGCAACATCGAAAACGAAGATTAGGCCACGGGCCGTCTTGCAGCCCAACCATCCGTACACCACACTTCCCATCCCGGAAGCTCAATGGATCAAGCTACACTCAGTTCCCCTCACAGCCTGGGACAATAACTTGCCCGGAGCCCCGACCCTCACCGTCACCATCTCCATGACGACTCTTAGGCTCAGCTTCCCTAGCCCCCGCCATAGCCTGTGCCACCAGGTCTGCAAACCTCATCCCCCCGGCCCTTTGTTCCCCTTGCCCGGCAACGGCAGCAGCAGCAGCAGCAGCAGCGGCAAGACTCCTTGGTGTGCTTCGTTCACCACCCCACCCTAAAGAAGCCACATTCTCAGTCTCACCCCCGACAGCAGCATTCACAGTAGAGTATCCGCCCCCGCCTCCACCGCCGCCGCCGCAGAACCTCGTTTGATAAATCGGCCCCGGGCCCGCCGCTTTGCCACGCCCACCGCCGGCGCGTCTACTGGTGCTGCGCTTAATCCGCTCCACCTCAGCCTCAAACGCCCGGTCATAGACATTAAACTCCACGACGGTGGGCGAGTCAGAGACGATGTCGGCTGCCGGGGGCTGGTCGATGCTGGAAAAGTCGTCGATTCCGCCGGTTCCGATGCCGAGGAGGGGAGGGGGTTGCTGTTGCTCCTGACCGGTAGCGGCGGCGGAGGGGTCGGCTGAGGGGGGGAGCTGGTCGAAGCTGGCCCTGCCGCCGTTGGCAAGGAATTCTTGGCGTTCGCGGAGGACGCGGGCGGCGAATTCTGCTGTTGATTCTTCGGCGGCTGACTTGGCTCCCGGTGGCGGGGATTGTGGTGCAGTTGTCGAGGTGTCAGGGCGGCCTTTGCCCTTCTGGTGGGCAGATGGCCGGCGATTTAGGAGGCACTTGAACTTGGAGATCGCTTTCATCTGGGGGATGTCAGCCGAGAGGGATGGTCGTCAGTCAGGTGAGACGGCAACTTACAACGTATATTAGATGGCTCATTTTTCTGGTGAAGGCGTGATTTAGCTCAAGCGGATTGGGCAGATCCACGGGGTCGGAGCAGTTCTCTTCGGCGCTGAGTAAGGGGTCTGTACCCCTTTTCGTCACCCAGGGGTGTTCCTAAGGAGAAGGAGTTAGAGAATTCCGCTCGCGCATCCACCATACTCTGAGCTGCAGGAGGGACTCACTCTAAGCTCTGCCATCTTAATCCTCCTTTCTGGGTCTTTCTCGAGCAGTTTCGCCATTAGGTCGACGAAATCCGGGTTCTCGTCAGGAGGCAACTTGGGGGTCTCGGTCCTGATAGCCTCGTACATCTCGAAAACAGTCTCACGCTCAAACGGTATCCTTCCGTAGCGAAGGCAATACAAGGACACGCCCATAGACCAGATGTCGGCCGCCTTTCCCGACACATCACCATGCTTCGCAACGCAGAGCTCGGGAGGGAGGAACGCCGGCGAGCCCGCGGACTTAGTTGTCCTCATATCCTTGGCCTTTTCGAACATCTCGGATACCCCGAAGTCTACGATCTTCAAGACATCGTCGTCGGTGAGCAGGAGATTGTCCGGCTTGATATCGCGGTGGACAACCCCTTGCGAGTGCACTGCGGTTTGCCGGATAAGCATCTCTGCCACATGCAGGGTCGAGCCGAGGGAAACTCACGGTATTCAATGCCGAGGATGAGGTCGCGGAACCAGTAACGACAGGTCTCCTCCGGATAGGGGGTCGCGGATTCGCCAAGACCAACCTTCATGACGACCCCCTTTTTGCACATCTCCAAGACCATATACAAAGTGTCCTCCTCCGGGTCGTCCAAGACCTCGATCAGCTGGACGAGGTTGGGATGGTTCAGCTTCTTCATGATGGCAACCTCTTCGCGGATGAGGTAGAGGGCGTCCTTGGCCTCCTTGGCTCGCTCGTCCGAGAAGCCCGTGATGGGGGCATCCGGCGCGCCAAACCCAGCCGCTCGAGGGAGGCGGCGAGAATGCCTTGGCCCATGGCGAAGGATTTCTGACTGGACTCGTTTTCGAAGACGTGTTTTAGAAAATGCTTTAACGGCCTGTGACGCGGTCAGTGGCTTATTGCCTATACTACCTGCTTATCAGAGACAGGACGCACATATTCGTTCCCAAACTGGTCAGTGGCAAGGTGAACGGCGCCGTATGAACCGCGCCCTATTTCGTCCTTGATGACATACTGGTTGATACGGCGATGGGACCGGCCTTCTGAGTCTTCGTTGGTGTAGTCTGACCGTGCATTGAGGGTTTCCTGGATATGCCTGAGCACCCGCTCGCTGTGTCTGGGGCAGAAGAGACCACACACCTTAATCTCGCGGTGGGCCGATGGTGTCCTCCGATGATGTCTCATAGGGCTGGGAAAGCTCTGGACATGTGGCGGCGCCGAGCTGTTCACTTGTTAATGAGCCTTTCAGAGACAAGTAGACGCAGGGACCTACTAAGGATATATTTGAGCCGGCTTTACGTCAGGATCGCCGTGGAACTCGACTGAGATCCCTGGAGAGGTCAAGCCTAGCGGCAGCGCCGTGAGCGCTGGTGGAGTCATTGTATCTCTGTCGCTTGCTTTCGGACGCAGCGCCAAGCTGAATGTTGTGGGCCGGATCTCTGGGTGTCTATGTTCTTCATCGGCCATCGCCTTTTCGGATCTGGTTTGAAAAGAAAGAGTAATGAAGTGTCTGCTCCCCCGAAGGCGAATTTCAGGGCAGGTTCCTCAAGTATAAATATGACAGGGTGGCTAACGCCCGGCGAGTGGTTCGGATGGCCGAGAGCTCTTACGGTGACACCTCGTCAACCAATCCGCCGACGTGGGTATGAGGTATTAGACGAGTGGATCGAGTTATACTATCCCGTGTCACAATGCCAAAGCACCACTTGTGTGCGCGCTGGCGTCGCTCTGCTGCCGGATTTCTAGAATGAGGACTTTGTTATCGTCGAGATCTCACCAAAATTCTCGTCTCAAACTGGAACAGACATCCGAGTCGCTAAAGAACGGGGCACCAGAATCAGGAAACGCAGCTAAACTTAGAATAGCGTCCGCCCAATGGCCACAAAACGAGCGGGCAAGGTTCTGGCATCGGCATCCGCACGGCAATGAGTGACCCGGAATTCGGCGGACATCGAACGCCTCGCAAGAAGACAACATACAGTAATAACGAGAAAATATACCCAAACCCCTTGCTGGAAGAGAGGATTTACACGCTACCTTGGGCCGGTACGTGTTCGGTATGCCACTGAGTCCAGACTCTTGTCAAAGCGGAAGTTTGCCATCGTCCGCGCAGCAACCCCCAATCTGATCGAGGGACGATGCCCCTCCAACCCCACTGCAACCCCGCCCTACCATGCCCGGTGGGGGCCTTATAGGGAAGACACACGGACCACACTGCATTGTAACCTTCGAGGGATGTCAATGAACTCCGATCGCATCTTGATAGCAGGCATATATAGCAGCAGGGTAAAGCACCAACTCGACCGACCATATATTCCTATGATATAAACGCTGAATGAATTATTGCAGAATCTGGAACGAGCCCCTGTGCCTTATCCCCCCTCTCCCCTCGGCCGTTTGCAGCTCTGAACAAGCTCGGTTGCCAAGACCAGCCTACATGTGACAGGGGTGACGGCAAAGAGCTCGCATAACCGGTCAATCAGCAGTCAGCTTTGCGAACGATCGCGACTCCCATCCGATTTGAAGGAACCCGACGTGTGCTCGCCGACCGATTGGCCGCCGCATCGCAGCGCTGTTGCAGTCCCGGTTGCGGTTGCATCCCATTCTGCTCGGCCTCCCGTCCCCGGCGCGAACTCATTCGCCCAGGGGACCTGCCCGCCCACCATCACCATGGTCGTCTACTCGTTCTACATATTCGACCGGCACAGTACGCGCCCCTTCTCCCTCATACACAGCTCCCTAGCCAAACACCGGAAAGTAAAGCGACTACTAACCACGGAATCTGCACGCCAGCGGAATGCATATACTCCAAGTCCTGGCTGCCACCGGCGCACTCCGGAGCCGCCAATGGAACGACGACGACAGCCAAATCGGCCGCGGACGACGCAAAGCTGATCTTCGGCACCGTATTCTCGCTGCGTAACATGGTGCGCAAGCTGGGCGGCGACGACGACGCCTTCGTCTCGTACCGCACCGCCCACTACAAGCTGCACTACTACGAGACGGCGAGCAACCTGCGGCTGGTGATGCTGACCGACACGGCGACGCTGAGCATGCGCAACGTGCTGCACCAGATATATATCAATCTCTGGGTTGAGTACGGTACGTGGCCTTCTTCAACAAGCCGGGAGGCAAGTGTTGTGGAGAAGGGGGAGCCGATGCTGATGATGGTTGTAAATCAGTTGTGAAGAATCCGCTCTCCCCCGTCGAACACAAGGGCGGGGCCGGCGTGAGGAATGAGCTGTTTGAGCTGGGGCTGGACCAGTTCATTAGGGGACTGATGTGAGCGACGACGAGAGACGAGGGAAACGAGCAGGGAATTGTTCCTAGCGCTGGAAGCACCTAGGGCCTCGATCAGGAGCCGCCACCGCCTAACTCGGGTGAGAAGAGCGCCAACAGTGGTGAGGGGCACCGACAGAGAGAATGCCGAGCTGTTGGTCTCGTATCTTTCGAGAAGAGAAAGTGGCCACATCACTGCAGCAGAAGAAGCTGCGGCTACAGTTCTCAGCGGCCTCGACGGGGTGAGACTGTCCTGTCACCTGCATGTCAGAAAGAGGCCCTGAGGAAGTAAACAGGAAGCAAGAAAGGCGAGATCTAGATACCCAACGATGGCAAAGAGGCCCATCATGCAGCGCACGACCAAGCATACACATTTTATCGAGTGATACATCTTGGGCTTCAAGCGGAAAGCGAACATCGCGACCTCGTAGCCATTGGTAGAACTCGCGATGAAGTCTGTGTTGGAACACTTGGTTAAACCTTTGAACCGAATCCTATGTATTCTTTTGATCTCTGCCTGTACCAATCCGACCCACGTAATATTGCCCTTGGTATATTCTTGGTATATTCGTGCCGTCTTAACCCGCCCGCCGTCTTTCCCTTGACTAATAAGCCAAGCCAGATCGTTAATGGATAGATAGTACACATCTCCAGTCATCAACTCGTCTCTATGCGGTACAACCGAAGAGCCATCACTTCCCAGCGCTCGCCTTCTCCCAAACACTATCAAACAAGCTCGCCTGGGGATCATTAGTCCCCTCAGCAGGCGGCGGTATATCCACCATGACCATACTCTCCTCCACAACCTCACCACCGTGTCTTGGTCTCTGCCCCTCCCCTTCACCCTGCTGCTGTTGCTGCTGTTGCTGCTGCTGCCTCTCCTCGACCACAACATCATCATCCCCCGCGATCTCAGCCTGCCAATTACTCGAATACACCACGGCCGCAAACCCCTCCAGGTCCCGCACCGACTCCATCGCCTGCAGGTATTCGTTGGGCATGCCGTTGCCGATGGCGTGCGCCTGGCGCGCCAGCACGCTGAGGATCTTGGGCAGGAGCACCGCGCGGCTGCTGCTGAGTCCCGCGCCGCCCAGCGGGTCGAGGCTGCTGGCAGGCGTGTCGAAGACCCCCTGGACGAGTTTTTCGTCTAGGAGGACGGAGAAGCCGGCGTCGAGGAGCTGCGTGAGCACGTGTGAGAAGGCGGGGGACTCGATCAGGTCGGAGGTCTCGTCTAGCAGACGGCGGAGGGAGGCGGCGGAGGTTGGCGAGGAAGGCGGTGTTGTGTGTGTTGTTGTTGGGGTTGGGTTGCCCGACGGGACGGAGTCGAGGACGCCCGACTCGCGGAGGACGGATTCCTCCATGTCCGGTGGCGGGAGGAGGAAGGGGAGCCAGGCGGTGCCGGGCGCACCGCCGCTGGACGCGGAGTTGGCCTCCACCAGGCTGCGCACATCACGCGTGAGCTTGGAGAAGGTGTCGAGCGTGAGCGTGTCGCGCGGGCTGAGGTGTCCGAAGACTTGCCGCACGGCGTGCTCGACGCGCTGCATGACGTCGACCCAGCCGCGGTTGAGCAGCCACCAGCTGAAGGTGAGGTACTTGCGGTTTACGTCAAAATCGGTGCCGTAGGCCTGCTCGGGGCTGTCGTCGTCGTTGTTCTCGAGGCTGATGGTTCCTGCGGCGCCGCCCGTCGCGAGAGAGACGACGCTGGAGAGGTAGCTCCGACGCCCGAGCAGATTGAGCTGTACCCTGGTGAGCATGGTGAGAAGGCCGAGAGTGTAGAGCAGGGTGTATGCTCTTGTAATTGCTGGAGTAATGTCTGTGTTAGCCTACAACTGGGACACTGCCCCCCTTCCCCCGTAACGTACAGCTTATCGTCAGGTCATCCCAGAGCTGCCGCTTGGTCTTCCGTGGCTTCGACGGCGTTGAAAGTGTTTGTTGCGGTGTCCCGGGAGTCCCGCTGTCGGGTCCCGCAGTGGGTAGCGGCGTTGCCACCGAGAGCTGTGTCGTGTGCATGCCAGCCTCACTCTGAGCGCTCACGGTGATGATGCTGCGGCCGTCGTCGTCGGTCGCGTTCGCCTCGGACATGGTGGGCGGGCTTGTGGACCCGATGCTGCGAGTCCTCGCCGCAGTCGAGCCCTTCATCTGCTGGATCTCAAGTGAGATCTTCTCCGTGTTCATAGCCTCGAGGATGTTGTTGGTCGCGGTTGGGAGGAGAGCGAGCACGGTGAAGGTGCAGTCCTCCTGGTTCTGCTCGAAGCGGCGACGCAAACTGCACAGTGCTGCCGTTAGCTCAGCCCTGGGATACTACGATGGAAGAAAGTCGGCACGAACTTCTCCTTGGCGATGCGGTCGCTGCTCATGCGCTCGCGTGCATCGCGCAGCTTGCCCAGGACATAGCTCGTCGCGATATAACCGGCGCCAATGACGCCCAAGCCGATGGCAATCGGTGTGCGGTTGCGCCTGAACCATCGTCGCGTTGCTGCGAGCATGGTGGTTTCGGCAGATATCGAACTCTGGCTACTGAAATGGAAGCATGTGCTTGTTATAGCCTTGGCTGCAGGTTTGGTTTGGGAGATTATTTACTGCTGCTGCTGCCCAGCCTTCCGATTGCTCGGCCCCTGCTGCTCTGCAGAGTGCAGACACCTCCCGTAGCCTCGGCTCGGCAGGCATCTGATAGGGCTGCCACGGGGTCTGGGGGATGTGGGGACCTGGCGTTAACCCTGACCCTGAATCTTCAAGACGGATGAATGAATGAAGAACAAACTTGCATAGTTGCTTCCCCGGTCCCCGTCAGTCTTGAGCTACGAGGGCGCATAAATGCTGCCGATATCGGATATTCATAGACAATACTACGGAGTAGGTATGGTCTCATCATCTGCTGTAACCGTATCTTAGCAATCTGCCCTTAGCCTCCGGCGCTCAACTTAGGCTCTCGCCGCTGGACGATGAGCTCGGGCCCTCATATACTCCTGGAACGATCATAAAATGGACCCACTCCCGACGAAAAGGTCCGCAGCCAGAATCCATTTGCAACCTCACTTGCTCAATCTCTAACTTCCTCCCACACATATTGTGCATAATCCTGCAGGTCTGTGATCCCAAAAACAATATCCCCCTCTCCCGGACCCGGAGGTCTAGAGAAGAGAAGCCTAAAGCTCAGGATCAACGCGCCCCTAGCAACATTGTAAACCGGCCGGGTAGTCGCAGTCCGGGTGATAACGATCGTCTGCCGTAAAACCGGCGCCAGCGTAGCAGCTGACCGTGTTATTCGAGCATCCGGATGCGCTACCCGTGGCTCTTCCTCATATTTCTCCAAGCGAATTTCGCGTCGGGAGTGGTCGAACTTAGCGAGTATGACAATCTTGACTTGGTGTTCTGATGTACGGAACCACCAGTGCATATCCAATCTCAATTGTGTCAACGACTCCGAGTCCCCCGCCTCGATGACCAGCGTCGGCCAATAAGGGACCCCTTTGCCTGGTATACGAGGACCACCAGATGAGTCGCTCTCTCCCCCATCTCCACCAGGGTGGCCCCCTTGTCGAAGAGTAGCCGAATATATCGACTTCCAGGCGCTGAGGAGATTCAGGTGGCTGAGCTTAACGATGAGTTGTTTACACAACTCGCCGTGGACTAGCTCGTGAACAGGAGTGGGAATGGTGATGAGCAGGATTCGAGACCTGGCATGGTACCTTCGAAATCGGAATCTACGTCGGCTGGACTCTCTCTCCCGCTCGATCGCAAGGAACTCTTGAGGAGAAACATCTATAGAAACGATTAGTATACTATAAAATCAAAACTGCAGTAAATTTACTCACCTGTTACGATGAGAACGTCGCCTCTTGTACGATCGAGGACCTGGAATAGCTCGCTGGTTGTTGTGAACCGAATTGTGGGATTTTTAGCTGAAGCTGGAGCTGGAGTCGGTGAGGCCGGTGCTGAGGCCGATGCTGAGGCCGATGCTGAGGCCGATGCTGAGGCCGATGTAGATGTAACTGTCGGTCCCGGATAATCAAACGAGGCCACCGGCATCGAGAACGGGCAATGGGGTTCTCGGCATGATGTTGGAGTTAGTTTGGTGAGAGCGGACAGCGAGAACGCGACAGAAAGGTTCGCGAAACTCGGCGATAGCGACGCCAAGAGGGGAAGACGTGTCGAAGTTGAATGCAATCAGAAACCGATTGAGTGCATTCAGAAATCGAAATTGAATGCAATCCAACGTTCCACGGTGACAAAGACAGTCTATGAGCTGCCCGGTTGGCATCGGCTATTGAAAGAAGGGCAAACTTGAAATCCATCCCACTTCCAGTCGAAGGAATGGGGGCCCGGCATCAAGAACGAATCCAGGTCGGCTCACCAAAGCTCCGGCACTCCACAACGCAGGAAGCCAACGTCACAGCTGCCCCTCAATTCCATTTGGGCTGCCCCTCAATACACAAGACCGACCCCCTTTTCGCATGCCGTCTATACTACACGGCGCAAGCTATCAAACCACAGGAAACGTCTCACAATGGATCAGCGAGGACCTCCAGAGTTCATACTCGAGGCATTTGCCGACCCCAGCTCGGTGCGCGATGTCGTCCGCGGTAAGCTCAGCCAAGCGCAGGGTTTTGCGGTCCCCTGCCCCTCCAAGCCACGCCAACCGCATCTTCAGTCCGAACCGGCTCAGGCTGGATAGCAGCACAATAATACTGATCTGATCATTCTACTACCAGGCATCCTACATACGATCTTCTTCCTCCGCTTCTTCCCCACCGTCCTCCCGCAAACCCGCGACGTGCTCGGACTCGAGCTAGCTTACGTTCCCGACGCCGAGATCGAGACGCTCATAGACCAGCGCGTGGCCGCCCTCGTGCGCCAGCTCGAATCCGAGCGCCATCAACCGCACAATATCCTTTCATCCGACAGCCGAGGGGGTCTGGGACGTCTAGCAGGCACTAGCACGCCACCCTCCTCAAGCTCCGGCGGCGGAGGCCGCGGCCAAATAACAGTCCAATTCCTCGAGAAGCGCCGGCGCAAGACATGGTACGCCATCCGCGGCGACGACGAGATCTGCTGGGAGAGTTGGACGGTTAAGGTGACGGTTGCCGATCCGCGGACAGAAGCCGGTACGGTTCCCTTTCCCTTCCCCTTTTCCTTCTCCTCTCCCTGCTCATTCTTCTCTTCTTGCTCATCCACCATACGCACGGCTAACCCTCAACCTGGTCATGCCCACAGAACGCGCCAAAGTCCGCCGCGCCTCCGAAACAACCCTCCACAACGCGATCCTCAAAGCAGTCACCCTCGCCAACGCCCACAAGGACCACATCCCGCCCATCATGAATTCCGAATCGAACCCCTTCCCCTACCAGATCAACGTTGGCGGACTAGGCGGTAGTGGCAACCACCAGCAGAAGGAGGCGGCGTCGGGCGCGGTGATAGGGCTGGGGTCCGTGGCGAGGACGGGTGTCGGGGCCGCCGCTACCGGGTGGGCGACGCGCATGGGAATCTACTAGGCGGAGATCGCCGGGCGCGTTTTGCGAAGGTAGTTGGTTGTCTTGGTTTATCCGGTTGCTGGTGCTGCTGCTGGCGGTGCCGGTAGAGTACGCACGTTGGCGAGGCTATCTACGTGACTTGGATCTTCGTGGATTCAGAGAACAACAGTTGAAAACTTGGGGCGACTGGACGGGATGAAGTTGACTGCTTGAAATGGAGGTCGAGGGTGTGGTAAAATGATGGGGTCCAACACCCTTTCGGAGATGGGAGTCAGCGCTTGAATGGATTTTGGGACCAGGAACGGTCGTGAAACCGGGCATGGGATCTGGCGTTTTGGGGTTATTACCAGCGTAATATGGGATAGACATCGTCATCGGGCTTTTGGCATCATTAGTACCTGGGAATATTCGTTGGCTACTCTGGCTAGCGCAGGTTGGACAAGCTGGGCTTTTTGAGGATCCGTCTAGATACCCCTAATAAAAGGACGAAGAGGCACGCGGTGGAGAGCGAGTAAAAGCGGTGACGAGTGCATTATATCAGTCTGAAGACGGCGTTTGACTTGGATCAGACCAGATGGCATCGGCGGAACACCCAGCAAGTTCACGGAAGACGAAAAGTACTCCGGAAGGTGCGCGACCATGAAAAATCAATTGATCGCAGAAAAAAGAAGAAGAAATGAGTAAGGTACATACAAAAGCCCACAGGCCAAGGCTCAGTTTGAGCAAACCACCTCCCTTAAGAAATCGACGTGACCATACCCAAAGAAACTTAATCCAACAAAACAAAGCTGCTGCTACCCGCGTGATGAAAACCAGAAAGTAATGGAATCCCCGAATTTCCCAGATATCCGAATCTGAAATGCAAAACAGAACACCGCCGCTTGATACAAGAACACTGACAATCCAAGCCCAACGCTATGCACCCTTTCCGGCCGTTTGGTCCTGAAAACCCCGTTTCCTTATCCAGACTTTTCCCCATTATCGTGAAAGAGAGAACATAACCAAACCCGTTCATAGACCGACAAAACACCACTCTCAGAAAAGCGCCAGCCGTAGCACGGACAACCGTCCTCGTGTGTCCCCGGGAGAAAAACGAAAAGGAAAAAAAAGGCTTGGGCCTAGGTTATAAGCCTAAGGGAACGTTGCCCAAGAAGCCCCGTGGTTGAGCCAGAATCAGACAGATGCAGTGAAGTGATGCAGTATACCCCGTCTTCGTCAGTCGTAACAGTCGTGAGCATCTCTCGAACGCAATGTGGCATACGAAATGCAGGCGTAAAAGATGGAAGCCCATGTGTCCAGCCATGGCAACTATGGAAGCGGGCCTAGAACGTGGTGTTGTATGAGCGATCGAGGGAGCTCTGAGAAGTTGGCCTGGCGGCGCCTCGAGACATCTGCGCATTGCTTGAGCCGATCTTCTCAAAACCGGCAAGTATGTCGAAGCCGGAGTACTCGTTCTCGTCCAGGAAGGTCGGTGTATCCAGGTCGTCCAGAGACACCCCGGGGAATGACCGCGGATTCTCCTCGTTGCTCAGGGGCATTTTGGTGGGCGACTGTAAATCGAGAAAGACTTTGCTTGGCGAAGAAAGGAGCCCCTCAAAAACTTTGCTTGGCGAAGAAAGCAGGCCCTCAAAAACTTTGCTTGGCGTCTCGAGCGTCAAGTTGAGCGCCTGGTTAGGTACCTCGAGAAACGAGGCTGACTTGGAAGCGCTCTGGGCCGAGCTCGGGGCCCGATTTAGCGCGCCGGTGGACTGCGACCGTTCCGAGCGTTGTTTCCTCGCTGATCGTTTAACCGGAGAGCCCAGGGCCCCGGGGGCCGCAGCGGGAGTTAGCGCACAGTAGGACTGGAATTCGGTCCCATCCTCGAAGATGTCAAAATGCGGGGTGTTGTGATTTGCCCGCTCGAGGTCATACCACAGCAGTTCGGTATCATGAAGCTGTGGTGTTCGCTGCACGTCGCTGTTACCCGCGGGGAGCAACGCAGACAGGCGCCGAAACGGCGATTCGACCAACGACTGAATGCTTTCCCTATGTAATCTTAAGTTGGTGCTGGGCGAGCCCGACGGTGGTGGTTTCGGCGGCGCCTTGAGCTTCATGGCAGGAGTTAGTGGCGGAAGCATTTGCCCAGTCCCAGCGCTTGACGTCTGTCGCATTGGTGACGATGACGGCGGAAGGCAGCCGTATGAACGTCCTTTCGATGGACTGTCGTATGAGGAGGCGCGAAGACGAGCGATCTCCTCCTCGGCACGGCCCCTCTTGATACGTGGTCGGCCAGCTTCCGAGGTGAGGGGCTTGGGATCCTGCTGAGGGCGCATGACCGAGGATTCGAGGGACGAGATGTAGCCGCTGTCGTCCATTGACATGAATCTCCGCCTGCGACAGGATTTGGTGATCGATGACGGCTGAACTTGCCGTTGAGAGGGCGGGGTGCCATTATGGCAGGTCTCCAACCGCCTCGGGATGGGAGGCGACGAATGCATGGCCGCGGGCGGAGGCGAGCACAGCTCGAGTTCGTGGAGTAACTCCTTCCCGGCAGGCGGGTTGACTCCCTCATCGATCGTAGCCGCATCGGACGCGGGAATGGTGGCGTCCGACGATACCTCGGGTAGGGATGGTGTTGGAGCAGGCTGCTGAGAAGACTGCGGGGGTAGGGCGGGGACGGTGTTCTGGGGTAGTGGAAACTGAGGAGGCAACATCGGCTCTGCTATACGCGTCAACTGAGTCTGAGGTTGAGACGGCTCGAGCCGGGTTGACATGACGGGCATATTCTCGGCAGTGGGCACCTCCAACTTCCTCGAGGGCCGCTCTTTCAGCAACAGGCACTCGCAGCCCGGCTCAATTACCCAGTAGTTGCCCTTGCCTGGATCGTCCTTCGGCCGTTCCTGCTTGACGAAGTACTTGTTGAGACTGAGATTGTGTCGAATGCTGTTCTGCCATCCTGCGTCATCCTTCGTTCGGTAGTACGCAAACGTGTCGGTAATCCATTTGTAAATTTGTGACAGCGTCAATCGCCGTTGGGGTGACCGGACAATGGCCATGGCGATCAACTGCGCGTAACTGTGGTTCGGTTTGGTGCCATCGTCGATAATCGGCGGGTAAGGGTCATGAGGGGAAAGAGACTCGTCGGTTCTCTGCTTCTTCGCTGGTCGGGATTCTCTGATGGGCGCTGCTTCCATCAAAACGCGCTTCCCGGAGGGTTTCTGATAGTAATTCCCCAGGTCGATGTCGAACAGCGACTGTGACGGGGCGGGATATATCGGCGTATGGTGGTTGTCTCTGCCCATTGATGGCATGACTGGCTCCTGTTGCAGAAGCTTTTTCGCGGCCGTTTTGAACCGGGACATGATCGGTTGCCTCTTCACCAGCGAGTCCGTCGATGGGGCCGCATTGCTCGGAGCTATCATCTGCACCATGTTGAGACTTTTGTCCATTGACGCGCTAAGCGCGGCAAGGACTGGGTTGGCCGGTCGCGCGATTGGCTTGGAGGGCGACTGGTTCGCGACGGTCGACGGTGGTGGGTTTAGGACAACATTGGCATCCGCGATCTGGAGGGGTTGTCGCGCGGAATTCGGTGCCGACGGCATTGGCGCGTGGCTGATCACCGGAGTTGGCTGATTGAGGAAGCCGTCGTCGAAGATCGAAAACGGCTCGGGGGCCTGGGAACGTGATGATGGCCTGGCCATTGAGGCCGAGCTTAAACGCGTGGGCTCCGCGCGCCGATATGGAAGGGTAGCTTTGGTGTCCCGAACCGCCGATAAAATCACGAGTGTGCGATCTTGGATTCGGTAATAGGGCGAATATTGTAGCAAATATTCGGTCGTCGGAGTCTAGCCCGAGGATGGGAGACGAGAGGGCTGAGGTGCGTTAAGGCTGATTCTTGCCTCCACTGTCTTGCAGGTTTAATTACCGAGTTGTGGGGGAAGGCGGTGAAGCAAGGTGAGTGAGGTCGTGTCGGGTGAGGCGCTAGGTATCGATTCGGATGATCGTAAATGGTCTGGCGATCGTCAATGTTGAAATGAGAATACTGTTGCGCAACGCAGTAATTGACGGTTTCTCGATCTCTCCACTGATCCTGAAGGCGTACGAAAAGAGTTGGAAGAGGAGGAAAATTTCAGGTTGGTGGGAAGAGTCCAGCTGACGTGGGAGGCACAGCGCCGGAGAAGCGAGAACCTACAGTCGGTTGGCGGAATGTTTCTGGGCGTGCAGCGAGCAAAAGATTAACTTGCTGCCAGTTCACCACCGCGTTCCAAGAACGTCGGCCAGGTGGGCCTAATTCCCGGTATCACTAGGTGTACGTCGTCCCTCTCTGAAAATCGTCTCTGAAAGACGACGCGATCTAACCATATACGGAAGCCGCCTCATCGCGAGCGACGCAACTTCGCTGGCAACCGCCCACGGATTCGTCAGACTCACACGTCCGCATGATCGCACATGCAAAGCAACACATACCGATCGTCTCTTTTCGTATGCCTGTGCAGTAACCGGTGACGACTAGCCGTAACCCAAAGGCCTAATCATAGCCCAAGCCATACCCAGGACAGCGAAGTTGCGACGCTCGTGATAAGGCTGCTTCCGCATATGGTTAGATACCAGATCTTTACACCCAAGCAACGTACTTCTACTGTAATACCTACTGCTGGCCCGAGCCAGGCAGGGACGGAACGGGCTGGACAGGGTTACAACGCAGGCTGACCGTCGACGGGGATCTCTGAGCACCACCGGGTGCAAGGGTGCGGCAGAGGCTTTCCCACAACTTTGATCTCGAGCGGTGGGCAAGTCTTCGTTCACAGCAAGAGAGGACACCTTAGAGAGGTGAAGCTACCTCCACAGGACACTGTACATGCGCGGCCAGAGCTAACATAGCGCAGCAAGTTGCGTACTTGATGAGGAGCCAAGGTGGGCTTTATCCTGAATGATATCCGCACTACCTATCCTGACAGCGTCAGTCGCAATCACTACACTTAAATATCAGTCCCGTCCTCAGAGTGGCCTCATAAGGGCAGCACCGAATAACCACTTTGACAAAAAACTGCCCTCAGTTGTGCAGCGCTTGGAAAAGCGGGTGGGCCGAAGGAGGTCCAACACATTCGGCAGAGCTCGGACAGGTGGTCTTTGGTTGGGCACAATGCAATCGAAGTGACGCCGAGTTACGGCTGGACCAGCCAATAGGATGCAGCAACGGCATGCATTTGTTTATCGGAAGCATCCACTGGACGCGAAGCTTCGCGTCTCGGTCGCGCCCATCCCCATTTATCAGCCAATCAGAGGGCAATGTGAATCTCGAGCCGTGTCGTCCTCGAACTGCGGGCCGGAATTCAAGCCCAGCGCCTCAAACCCCGACACCGAAGCTCGTGCCTCATGACCCCGCTTCCCTGAACCTAAGCCAAATGCGGGATGGCTGCATTCGACGCCCAAGCCTCACCAGATACCTATCTGATTCTGATGCCAGAAGACCGGATGACAAGGCCTATATAGTTCAATCAACGCCGACCCATCCCCGCCAATTCGAGTTATCTACTGTAGATATCGGCTTTGCTTTCAGCAAGCCCTAGCCTGCCGCGTCCGCATGGTCTGGCCCTTCGCGGCCAAGGGAGGGGATTCACAAGGTTTGAGAGACAGATCGGCAGGTGACATCATTGGCTCCGAATGGCTAGTTACCCGCTTCCAACCCGACATCCGGCCAAGTGCCTTCGAGACCCACAAATGGCACCAGCAATCCCAAGTTCTAGCCGACACAGGTGTCGTCGGCCAAGGCAGTTGGCGCACTGATGAACAGGCCTCCCCAGCTTCAGATCACGATGCTCCCGATCCGGCGAAAGAGCTTGCAGCTGGCTTTGGTGAATTGCTCCGAACCTGCGCAGGCCATATTTTCAAGCCCTAACACCGGACTCATCTAGCAAACACCAAGCTGTGGAATTTGCGCGGCTTTGAATGCTCTCTCAGCTCCTACTCCCCGCCCTTACACGTTGAAATCTGAGTCACCTTCGACCCCCGACCGCCACCGAAGGATCCCGTATCCCCTGCGCTCTAACTGAGGTAGTCAATCCCCATTTATAGGAACATTCCCCAGTGCGATCCACGGCGGAGACGGAGCAGGGCAGTCAAAAAAGCAGAAGACATCAGGCCCCTCGATGAGCCCCGCGATCCTTCGATGAAACACCACCCGGCCGGGCTTCGCATCCCTCCTCCCCATTGTCAAAAAAATTCCGTACTCCGAACTAAAGGTACCCGACAGTTTGAGCAAGAAGAGGTCAACTAAGCAGGATTAAAGTCTAAAGAAAGAAGAGAAAACAAATTAAAAGAAAAAGAGAAGGAAGAAAAATAATAGGAAGAAGAGTGTCACGGTTAGGTGCAATTGACAGGGTCATGTCGGCTGCAGTATGCCACTCTATTCCATTAGGGCCTGATCCATTCGGACTGGCCAGTTCAGAACTGGCCCAGTTCGTGACTTCT
>MU860049.1:0-140226 GCA_033296875.1 Achaetomium macrosporum | reverse complement strand
TCGGGCTTTGGCGTTTTCCCGTTCATCCTGTCGCGCAAGGTCGCTTCGGGTACATGGTAGATTTTGGCAGTGCGTCGACGGCTTAAAGTCTTATCTCGTTGCATAGCCTGAATAGCAAGATTGATTCTGCTCTCTTTGGATTGCGATGCCATTTTTTGTTGTTGAGATATTCCAAGTTGGAATTGGGAGGTCGTGTCACGGTCAAAAGTGCGCGACTTGGGGGTGTGCGCGACTTGGGGGTGGAGCACGTTATAAGTTACCTCAACTGGAAGCTATCACGTGAGCCTCGTGGTAATGTGCTGGTTTTGGTCGGGCCAAATGCTCCACAGAAGACAGACCGCGACAGACTTCCGCATAGACCACATCCTCACAGTGTTACGCCCCGTTGGATCAATTGCACGAAAGATAGTTCCGTCAGACTCTCACCGAACTGAATACACCAAAGCAACGCGACAATGGCCACTCGCAGCGCGCCTCCGCCAGGACTCCCCGCAAAGGTCGCTTCGGTGCCCCCAAACCAGACCCTCTACGTCACGAATCTCCCGTCGGCCAAAATCCAGAAGGAAGACTTGCGGACGGCTCTCTACATGCTTTTCTCCACCTACGGCGCGGTGCTGGACGTCGTGGCGTTGAAAACAATGAAGATGCGAGGCCAGGCCCACATTGTGTATAAGGACATTCAGACGGCGACACAGGCGATGCGGTCTTTAGATGGGTTTGAGTTCTTCGGGCGTCCGATGGTACGCTCCCAATCGTTGCCCGAAGGCTATGCAGGGTTGCTAATTCGAGACAGAAAATCTCGTATGCCAAGTCCAAGTCCAACATCGTTGCCAAGCTGGACGGCACCTTCAAGATACCGGCAGCCTCATCCGCGGCCCGGGTCGAGGTCACCGATCTCCAGCAGAGCATCTTCAATGCCCCCGTACCTGGGTCATCAACAGCTGGGGCGCCTCCAGCGGCGCCCGGTCTCCCGTCCAAGCCACCAGGAGCCGACCATGCCATGGCTGATGCTGGCACTCCCGAAAGCCGCGGGGTAAAGCGGCCGAGAGAGGAAGACGAGGCAGAGGATGAGAGTGACCAGGATGTTGCCATGGAGGAGGAGAGCGACGACGAATGATACCCCAACCCGTGCTAGCAGCATTGGGTAACGTAAGCTGCTCGGTCCGGTTCCTCTCGGCCTACGTCTCTAGCGCCATCTCAGCGGGCACCCACAGCCCGACGCATCCCCCGACCAGGCCGAGCCACACCATGAGGTAGTTCTCCTTGGAGCAGTCGAACTTAGCCATTGCCTCGCCGAGGAGACAGGGATGGACAAAGAAGGAGGGGACACCTGTAACCGGGTGATGCTGCAGAAGAAGAATGGTTTGTGTTAGTCGAGAACCTGTCAATCTCATCCGCATACAGGATCACACGGTTAACCAGCGCCTAGCTATCTACCAGCCAAAATCAAGTCCAATAAAAAGAGGAGAGGAAAAGCGGAAGAGGCACATACGTCGACCGAGATGCCGCCGATCCCACCCGCGCTACCGCGCAACCCCTTCTTGTACTGCTCTGGCACAAGCCGCCTGAAAACCGTGTCGATGTTCAGCGCCTGCTCGTCGACGGGGAGGTCGTGTAGACTGAACCACAGGCATGGCGCCTGGTATGTCGGATGCAGGTGGATTTCGTATCTCACATGGCCAATCGACACAGCGGCCGGGGGGTTGTGTTTTCTTGACAGAACGGCCTTTGCGTATGTGTAAGATATCTGGAGAATGAGACGACTGAAACCGAGCTACCAACCTGATCAGCCTCCTCAGCCTCCAGCACCTCCCTCCCGGCCTCCACCCCTTCCATTTCCTCATCTATCTGCTCTGTCCCTCTGTGTCTGTGACCGCCGTGATCATCAAAGGAGAGATCGTCCAGAAACCTGGACAGATCACCATCGTCGTCCACTTCTCCCTCCAGCGGCCTGACGATCTGGAGAAATGTGCTATATTCGGGACCCAAAGCGAAGGCTGTGTTGAGGGCCGAGCACACCCTTAGCTTCCACCGTCGCCGGACAGGGCCCAGCGTGGCTTGGCAGTATCTCCTTTCGAGGTGGTGACATACTTCTGCAAATTCCTCTCCAGTTAGGAAGGGGTAGTTTCGGAACTCTGAGGAGAGGTGTTCTTGTTGGTGGTGCATGATGAGATTGTGTGGTTTTTTGTGAGGGAGTTCGATGTTGAGTGGAGGCTTGGGCTCTGCTCTCACGAGGCACTGTCTTTTACGGCTTTTCGGACTTCGGTAATGATGTCTACGTCAGCGAATAGAATTCCAACATCAAGGAGGTCGAGGCGGAGTTTAGAATTCATCCGAAGAAGAGATGAACCTTTATCTTCATTGTCTCTGCATTTCCACTGCAGACCATTTGGATGCCCGGTTGAACCGTCGGGCCTTGAGGATCAATGTGGAGCTTCTACTATCTAAAGTACAGGGGTATGGTTAGGGCCGCCCTGTTGGGCCTGGTCTGTGCACCTCCAAGCGGGAGCTTCCGCAGCGTGTCTTTTACAACATATGTGTAAACCATTACGGTAATCTGTATGTTTGCCCGTCATCTTCATTAACACGTCTCTTTTTCCCGTTCGGGGCGCTTCCAGCTTCCAACTTGCTGTGAATTGTTTGCGAGCGGTGACAACCTCCGCCATGCCGTGTCTGCCCGTGGCTACCACCTCTCAATGAACGTTCGAGACCCCTTCAACCTCCGCACTGGCAACTTAAACCGCCCTCCAATTGCCACTTGGAAGCCGAGCAACAGGAACTACCACGCGCCAACCGCCAACAGCCTCTCCCCGCTGCACCACATCATCCGGACCGCCGCGACCGCGACCCGATCAGCAGCCGCTGACCTCCACGAGAAAGCAGGCGAAGCGGTCCAGTCCGCGCAGCAGGTCCTCAGCGAGGCAGCAGCAGCAGCCGCCGCGGCCGCACTCGACGACGACGACAACGAAGCACGCTCCCAGCAGGGGCAGGGGAAGGAGCAGACAACGAGACCAACATCAAAGCACCACATCACCCACCACGACTCGCCCTTACTCTTCATCGACATAGAAAAGCAGGCCCAGGCCAAGGAGAAGGCCAAGGACGAGGACATGTCGTTCGCCGTCCCTAAAAATGTCCCCTCCTTCTCCAACCCGCAGCGCCAGCTCGAAGACCGCCTGTGGGCCGCCTCCTCCTCATCCGCCTCGCGTCAACGGTCCTCCGTGATTGGCGGCGTACAAAACTTCCTCTCGCCGCACGGCGGCAACAACCGCGCCGCGCTGCCCATGTACAAGGATAAGCCGTACATGTACCCCCCGGGCAGGGGAGGTGGAACAGCGGGGTGGAGGAAGCCTCTGTACCGGCGGAAGCGGACTTGTGGGCTGCTGGTGCTGGTTGTGCTGGGGTTGGTGTGGTGGACGGGCTTGTTTGCGGCCCATCAGGAGCGCGCGGTGAGGAAGCTGGATCAATGGGGGTGGTTGAGACAGGAAGGGGAGGAGAATGGGACGGGGCGGGCGAGGAAGAAGCTGGATTGGTTGAAGCGGAGGGAGAGGGTGGTGGAGGCTATGGAGCTGAGTTGGGATGCTTATGAGAGATATGCTTGGGGTGGGTTATTTTTCTTGCGCCATTCCGGGTAGGGGGAAAACTGGGGAAAGGGGGAGAGGTTGATGTGCTGACTTGGTGGTGGCAGGTTACGATGTGTTTCACCCTGAGTCCAAGAGAGGGGAGCAGATGGCGCCCAAGGGGCTCGGCTGGATCATCATCGACTCGCTCGACACGCTCATGCTGATGAACTTGACCAGCCGGCTGACACACGCACGCGAGTGGCTGTCAAAGTCGCTGACTTGGGACCAGGACCAGGATGTCAACACGTTTGAGACGACCATTCGGATGTTGGGAGGTCTGCTGTCGGCACACTATCTTTCGACTGAGTACCCGAACTTGGCACCAATTACGGACGATGATCCGGGGACACCAGGAGAGGATCTGTATCTCGAAAAGGCGAAGGATCTGGCGGATAGGCTGATGGCAGCGTTCGATTCGCCTTCTGGGGTCCCGTACGCCAGCGTCAACCTGGCCAAGTACAAGGGCATAGTATCGCACGCTGATCTGGGAGCGTCATCCACGGCCGAGACGGCGACGTTGCAGCTTGAGTTCAAATACCTCGCCAAGTTGACAGGAGAGAAAGAATTCTGGGACAAGGCCGAGAGAGTTATGAAGCTGGTGGACGACAATGGCGCTGTGGACGGCTTGGTGCCGATCTTTATCTTTGCGACAACGGGCAAGTTTCATACCAATAACATCCGGCTTGGGAGCCGCGGTGACTCATACTACGAGTACCTGATCAAGCAGTATCTCCAAACCAACAAGCAGGAACCGGTGTATCGGGATATGTGGCGCGAGGCGCTGCAGGGCGTGCGGAAGCACCTCATCACCTACACGGAGCCATCTCAGTTTACCATTATCGGTGAAAGGCCGGGTGGGCTAGAGGGCGAACTTTCGCCAAAGATGGACCACCTCGTCTGCTTCATGCCGGGCACCATCGCACTGGCGGCGACGGGCGGCCTTACAGAAAAAGAAGCCAAGAAGCTGCCAACATGGACCAAGCAAGACGAAGCGGACATGCAACTGGCGCGCGAACTCATGCACACCTGTTGGGGCATGTACAAGTGGATGGCTACCGGCCTGGCGGCCGAAATCACCTACTTCAACATCGGCAAGCCGCCGCTCCCTGAATCCGCCCCGCACCAGGCCCCCGCCGAGTTCGACCCCTCCCCGGACGCCGAGTGGCGCAAGGACTTCGACGTCAAGCCCATGGACAGCCACAATTTGCAGCGGCCCGAGACAGTGGAGAGCCTGTTCTACATGTGGCGCATCACGGGCGAGTCCAAATACCGCGACTGGGGCTGGGAGATGTTCAAGAACTTCATGAACTACACGGCCGTCGAGGAAGGGGGTGGCTTTACGAGCCTGTCCAACGCCAACAAGATCCCGCCGACGTCGCGGGATAACATGGAGAGTTTCTGGCTGGCCGAGACGCTCAAGTACTTTTACCTGCTGTTCTCCCCAGACGATCTGCTCCCGCTAGACAAGGTTGTGCTGAATACGGAGGCGCATCCATTACCCCGCTTTGACATGGGGCCGTTGTTCTCGACCGGGTGGAAGAGGAAGCTGAGGGACAGCAACGGAAGGATAGTTGGCGAAGAGATGGGTGATGTTTGAAGGAGTGTATAAGACTTTGAAGGACTGTACAAAACTTTCTGCAGCGTTTATAACACTAAACGAATATTGGATCAAGGAATGCCTCCGAAGCTGACAGCGGCGACATGCTCCCGGAAGCCTTCCCACTGGTGGGTTGGGTAGCAATGGATCTGAGACAACTTGGAGTCTGCTAAGACCCTTCCGCATGGCCGCGTCAGGCACCAGAGTCTCTCTCAAGCCATTGCCTCCAACATTAACTAAATGCTTTAATACGCCAGAACACTCCATCGGATGTAACTGCCACACGTGGGTATCGATGGGTTGGTCCCAAGGCACCAGTGCCCCCGTCACAACCGCAGGCATTCCCCACAGAAGGAAGGTGGGGAGACCAAACTGGGGATGCAACCCAAACTATGGTGTAAAATTATACTGTGTACATACATATGTACAGTGTTTACATACAGTATCGTGCTTATGATCACAGCTGTACCACCTCGACTGTGATCCAAAATTAACAGTGCGTTTCTGCACCAGGATAAGTGGGTACGCTCTTTGTAGAACTTCCAGAATGCTTCTAGACGGAACGCCTCGTTTGCTCCTAACATGTGTTAAACTGACTCGCAGAAGATCGTTGCATGACGCAGCTGGTAAGGGCTGGGCAAAAAGGCAAAAAAGCAAGTTCTGAATTCATCAAAAGCCACCCCACAATCTGATGCCCAGCCAAGTGGAACCATCAGGTCTCGTGCCAACCACACCATGCGCTGGCCCTGGTCCCATCTGCCGCCCCCCTTGTTTTCCTGAACCGGGCGAGCAGCAGCCAATCCAGTGACACCAACGTCGGCGGATTCCACTGGTGCCAATGGTTAGAAGCGGAGGAGATAATGGCATCCACAGATAAAGCACTGCGGCCTCGAGGACAGCCGTCCGAGGGAATTCGCATTTCAACATGGTGTTGCCTGTGAAGCGCGAGGACGTTGCACACGGCCGATCGACGAAACTTCAACATCCGCCCCAGTCGGTCCACCCGACGATGATTGAGACGTCAGGGTGGGGGCACTTCGCCGCAAGGACCAAGCAGACTGCCGACCAGATAGCAGCAATCCGCCGTTTCTCTCAGAGATCGGCCAATTTCTGACTACCGTTAAGCAGATGGTAGGTAGCACACCCCTCGTAATACCAGCGCCAGAACACCAGGACGGGAACTTTGGCCTCGCATGCTGTTGGCTGAGGAGGACGCCATAACCCTGCTGAGGGAAGGACGCCTCGAGTCAGTTACCTGACCCCGGGATCGACAACCCATCGGGACTAGAAGGATAACTAAGACGCTGAGCTGCGGCAGCACTCCGGTGCCTTCGCCAACCCAAAAGACCCTCAGACTTGTCCTGACCATGCGTCTGTCCCGCGATATCGAGATGGCCGACTTCGGGCCCAAGGAGGGCTCGTGGGCGCAGGGCAGCGTCCTGAGCACCCGGGGCGCATCGGCTTACTCGTACGACAACGGGCAGCAGCACTCCCACCCGCTGCGACGCTGGCTGGACTCGTTCCGACGAGAGCCGGGTCTCCATGTCACGCCTCCCTCCGCCATAAACGCCGCCGAACGCCGTCCCAGGGGCTCCGCGCTGCGTCCTTCCGACGACCTGCCGCCGTCCGAGCGGGTGCCGAGCCGCGAGCACCAGGCTGGACACTACCGTGACTTTGACCTGCACGCTGCGAATGTCAACACCGCCAATACGCTGCTCTCTCGCGAGCTGAAGGGGAGGCACCTTCAGATGATTGCCATTGGCGGTTCCATTGGTAAGGAGGGCTCCATGGCTTCTCCTCCGACAAGCCAACTGCCGCGAAAATCGACTAACACGGCCAAGGAACTGGGCTGTTCGTCGCGTCGGGTAAGGCCCTCAACACCGGCGGCCCAGCCGGAGTCTTGATCGCATACCTCTTCATCGGTTGTATGCTGTACTGCACCATCCAAGCTTTGGGCGAACTTGCCGTGACGTTCCCCGTCGCCGGCTCTTTTTCGGCTTACTCAACACGGTTTCTTGACCCGGCATGGGGCTTCGCTATGGGCTGGAAGTAAGCTCTCTCTCTCTCAGTTCTACGTACCAGGAGGCAATACTGATATTCTCAGCTACGCCCTGCAGTGGCTGACAGTGCTCCCCGTCGAAATCATCGCCGCCTCCATCACCGTCAGTTATTGGAACAGCTATCTGAATCGTGCCATCTTCATTACCATCTTCCTGCTCGCTATATTTGTGATTAATTTGTTTGGCGTCAAAGGCTACGGAGAATCCGAGTTCGTCTTTGCCATCGTCAAGATCACGGCAGTCATCGGGTTCATGTACGCTAGGCACACCCCTATTTGCGGTCAGACCACTGCTGACACTCGGCCTGCAGTCTCCTCGGCATCGTCATCAACATCGGCGGCTACCCCGACGACGGCTATATCGGTGGCCGGTACTGGCACAACCCGGGTGCCTTCAACAACGGCTTCAAGGGCCTCTGCGCCGTCTTCGTCACGGCCGCCTTCGCCTTCACGGGCACCGAGCTCGTCGGTCTCGCCGCCGCCGAGACGGTCAACCCGCGCAAATCCCTCCCTACCGCCATCAAACAAGTCTTTTGGCGCATCACACTCTTCTACATCGTCTCCCTCATCCTCATCGGCCTACTCGTGCCGCACAACCACCCCCAGCTCCTGGGCGCCAAATCCGCCGCCGACGCGTCCGCCTCCCCCTTCGTCATCGCCATCGAATCCGCCGGAATAGCCATCCTCCCAGGCGTCATGAATAGCGTCATCCTAGTCGCCGTCATCTCGGTCGGCAACAGCGCCGTCTTCGGCTCCTCCCGCACGCTCGCCGCGCTCGCCGACCAGCGCCAGGCGCCTCAGATCCTCGGCTACGTCGACCGCCGCGGCCGGCCTCTCGTCGCCATCCTCGTGGCCTCCACAGTCGGTCTGCTGGGCTACCTCGCCGACCTAGATGAGAAGACCGACGTCCTGAACTGGCTGTTGGCCGTCTCGGGCCTCTCTTCCGTCTTCACCTGGGGCTCCATCTGCCTCGCGCACATCCGCTTCCGCAAGGCCTGGGCCGCCAAGGGCCGGTCCATCCACTCGCTCGCCTTCCGCTCCCAGGTCGGCGTGCTCGGGTCCTGGATCGGCTTATCCCTCAACGCCCTCGTGCTGCTCGCCCAGTTCTGGACCGCCGCCTGGCCCATCCCGCACCCCACCCCGTCCAACCCGCTTGCCTCCCCGTCCGACGGGTATAGTACCGTCTCAAACGGGGCAACAGGAAGCGCCGGTAATCACGGCGCCGAGGCCGCGCAGAATTTCTTTCTCGAGTTCCTGTGCGCCCCAATCGTCGCGGCGTTTTATGTCGGGTACAAGATCTGGTTCAGGACGAGCGTAGTCAAGATCGACGAGATTGATGTCGATACGGGGAGGAGGGACTTCAACCTGCCGATTTTGATTTCGAGGGAGGTGGAGGAACGGAAGGGGTGGCCTAGGTGGAAGAAGGTTTATAAATTCCTTTGTTGATCTTGTCTTGTCTTGTCTCACTGTTGGGTTGTTGATTTGGTGTTCTAAACGGGGTTTGGTAGGGTGATTTATGTGTATAGAAGTGATGAAGAAGATGGCGCCGAGAAAGGTCGCATGGAAAGAAATACCTGCTTAGAGGAGCGCCATGGTGTTAGAGGGGTCAGTCCACGGTTGATATACATGTATATATACCCATGGAGTTTGCACAAAGCATACATACAGTACATAGATTTCTGGACAGCAACGACAGTGCCTGTGTAAGCATACAGTCGGAAGTTGCGCCCTGGGTTCGTTGGAGGGAGACAGCCGACTGAAAGGGGAAGCGAAACACTCATCACATTACACGCTATGGATACGGAATATGCCACTGTCAGCTTTCAACTGCCACGTGAAACGGAGGTTCGCACAACGCAGGTTCGCACAACGCAGGTAAACGCAAGAGGGAAGGTGGGAAATCCGGAGATGGAACAAGAGACTTCCAAACGGCTATCAGAGTAGATACTGGTACATACCCAGGCCGTAGTCGGCTATGGAAAGCAGGATGGTTTGACAATATCGATCATGGTCGAAACTGGAACCGACAACCTCGGTGATCAGTCGAGAAGTGGCCAGGAGCCAGGCACCGAAGCCATGACCGCCCGCCGATCATCGCTCAACCACGAAGGGGACTCACGGAGGACTGGGCCTTGGAGAGCTGTTGAGAATGTGTAAAACAGAACTCCAGCATACATATCAATGAACCGACTTCGCGCTGTCACCCCGATCAGGGACCTCAATTGGCATACCGAAGTTACCCTAACCGACGTCCAATAAAATATCCATTTTTGGCTGGAAAACACATCGTCATGGGGTAAACCAATACAGAACTTGTAATTGGCATGCTATCACAACAGAACGAACAGAAGAGATTCCGGGCATCGGATATGCCGTCCCCGCTGGTAGTCCCAAAGTCAACAATGACCGCGCCGCCTCGGAAGCGAACCAACCGACAAGAAAACAAGTCTTGGTGATACAGATTGATAGCCCAACAAGACATTTCCCGCCGGCCTGAGTAGACACCCCCAGCTTGGGTAATAGGAAACAAGTCCGGAAAGGTGTCCAGATGAACCCCGCCACTAGCCAGGTCCAGTGTATAAACGTTGGTGTTCTTCTCGTGAATCATGCGCAACGCATAATACGTAAATCATCAAACGGCGTCCGTGCCGTTCTCTCCTTCGCCGGGCAAAACAGCAACGATTGGCTCAACAGGCCGGACTTAGAAATCCCAAAAGTTGTCCGACTTGGTCGGCGGACCACGCCCAGCCTTGTTCTTGACGGGCTGAGGCGCCTCGTCGTCTTCGCCTGTAAGCCAGTTCCGTCCGGTGCCCTTTCTGCCGCCCATGCCATCGCCAGCGATCACGATGCCGCGTTCGTCACCCGCCCGCTTGCCGTTAGGCTCATCGTTCTCCTTGCGCGACACGGGTGACTCATCGTACGGGGCCCAGTTGCTCTCCATCATACGTACCACCTTCTTACGGTCCTCGGGCACCTTCGCAGGCTCGTCGTTGTGGTGCGGCGATTCATCCGTCAGGTTGAAGTGGGGATCGAAATCCTTGTGCCGGTCCTTGAGGTTGGTGATGTTACCCAGCGGTGCCGGCCCGGGCGAGGGGACAGTGCCGTCCTCGTGGTGCAGCCTGTTGTCGTACAGGTGCAAGCCCTCATTGTGCTGGGTGCCACGGGGCGGCCGGCCTGCACCGCGCGGCTCTTCGCTCGCCGGACCGTCATCAACCAGCTCAAAGTGGGCCTCTGCATCACGGCGCGGCTTGGCCACTGCCGGCCTCGGAGCAGGCGTGTTCTCAAGCACATCGTTATCCTCGCCCCAGTGGCGCACGTCGCGAGCGCGGTGCATGCCACGGGTCGCCACGGGCTTTTGCGGTGTGACGAAGTCCTCAAACGACCATTGGCTATCACGCTTGCTCCTTTGTTGGGGAGCAGGTTTTGGTGTGGGAGCCTCCTGAGACTGCGAGCCGTCGTCGAACTCAAAGTGCTCATACTTCTTCGGGTCTGGGCGCACAACACGCCCGAGGCTCTGTGTCCGCTCGTGTTGCGTGTCGGTGGAAGCGTCATCTTCTTCACTCTCGAAAAGGCGCGGAGGCTGGAAGTTCTTGCCTGCGCCGACCTTGGGCGCAACCATCTTGCTGGGAGATTGCGAGCGCTCGCGACCGTTGCTAGGCGAGCCGGGCTCCTCGATGGGCTCGTCGCCCAGGATCTCGGTGAAAGAGCGCTGGCGAGGTCTCCTACCAGCATATGGCGAGACGACGGCGGCGGGGACGTTCTCGAGTTCCTCGCGCGGCGCAAACAAGTCGAGCGTTGCATGCGGGTCGCGCATGGCATTAGTCGAACTGCCGCGGGAGCGCGTGGGGAGGACCTGGGTGGGAGCGGCGGGAACCCCGTCGCCCTTGACACACTTTGCGATAAGGCTGATTTGCTCCTTGCTGTCGCGGATGGGCCAGTTCTGGCCGGATCTGCCAATAACCTCAACCTGCTTGAGCAGCGCACCTTGGTCCCAACTCTGCCGGATGGATTTGATTTTGCCCTCGTCGTTGAATGTCACGATGTGGGTCTTTGAGAGAGGAAGTGTGAGCAGAAGTGTACGAAATCTCTTCCCATATCGGTACGCGACTTACAACCACAATGTAGACGGTGCGATCGGCAAGAAAGTTGTCGTCTAGGCCGGGAAGATACGGGCCGCCGCTGGTGATGAACTCCAGCGTGGTCTCGACTTCGAGGGCGAGGGCATGCTGGTTCTCAATGGCGAAGAGCGCGTCCTCTTTCTTCTTCTTGATCTTGTTGCGCACAGAACCTAGGTGCTTAATTATCTCGGTTGCGCCAGTGAAGCTCGAGGTGGTCGTGGTGTAATGCAGCGACGCGTCTTCTGTGAGCGCCGACGAACTCGGCGCCGCCAGAAACTGTTTGTAGGCGGCTTGCAGCGCCATGGCAACGACAGGTGATTAGGTCGATTTGCGGAAAGCTCCAAGAACGGTACTCAATTTGCTTCCAAACCAAAAGTGTACAGTTCTGGATAAAAGCAGAAGGGAACAAGACGCGAAGAAGAGGTCGAGAAAAAAAGAGCGGGTCCGGGTTGACAGGATGGGATGAATGCATGAGGAAGGGGTAAACACGATGCATCCCTTCCCTGGCTTGGCAGGTCCGGCTCAGTTGCTTGGTGCGTTCAAGGTTGCAGTTGCCATGTTTACATGCAGCCCTTTCACTAGTGCCTCCAAGAAGCAGACTGTATCCATGGGTGCCTGGGCTCTTTCAGTTACAAGCCACAACCTGAGTATTACCGAGTGGTCCATGACCTGAGGCCAGATTACCGTAAAAGAATGTTCCAAGATCCCCTCTTGAGCCGAACAACAAAAAGCCATTTTCTTTTTCGCTGCATTGCCGGGATAAGCCAGTCGCAGACGTCACACAGCCCCGCCGGATCGGATCCGAGCATCTGGCAGTGTCCGCCGGTCGGCATGAACAGCGTCTCGGCTTTCGATATCCACCGCAAAGCAACACACTGGGAGACGATGTTGATGTAAAGAGTTGAACAAACGGACGCAGCGGTCGCAATGCAGGGCAAGAAGCTTGTCGAATGGCTGCATGCATTCCCTCTGGTGGGGCCAGCACGCATTGCGGATGGAAGCCCCGCAAACCGCTCTGTTTCAGGATGATCAATGGCCCACCGTTTTCAGGGCAAGGCAGGGGTTCGGACGGCGGAGTTGTCACTAGGCTTATTTGGGTTAGGAGCTCTTGGCTTGTTGAACTTCAGTCAAGCCGAGGCAGGGACGTCAACGTCAACGACAACGGCGAACATCACAAAGTCCTCGCTGGACGAAGATGACAAAAGCCAGGATCTAAAAGAGATCTGGAAGAAAACTCTCTTTATGAAAGAGAGGCGAATATATTCTCAACATCTGCGCCGGATCTACTCATGCCCAGGTGTAAGTCCCTGCAGGCGAAATCTCGGTTCTGGTCTCATGGCGGTCCTCGTCATCTGGAGAACAAGACATTGCCCGTCACTCAACCAGACTGCCGGAACTGCAGATGCAGCATCTTGGCGCAGGCAAGACGGGAAACGTCTACTGCCAATCGCCCCGAGGGCTGCTGTTTCAGGTGGGTCAGCGGCCTGGCAGCTTCAACCGGATTAATTAAATGCAATCGGTCCTGGGCCGAAGCCTGTCGTCTGTAATCTTAATGTCTGTCTGTCATACGGTGAATGATGATGACGGTCTCAGCAGCCTCGCCGGAACATGGCGTCGGGGCCGCCACAATGTCGACGCCTCGTCACCCCATAGCCTTGTTTCCGTCGGACTCAGTCACGCCGCGTGCCAATAAGAATATGCTTGGTCTCCGATAGGCCTTGTTACCTGCCACGCTCTCTCCCATTCTATCTTTTACGGATCTTCGTCATATAATATTACCCCTTTCTTTGCAGGCCTAGCTCGCTAACCGGCACGGCAACCTATCCTCATACTCTACCAACCGCTTCGCCCTCTCACCTGAACACCATCCATCCGTCCACGTCACTCTCCCTAGGCCCCGACCATAGGCCATGATAATCAGACATCTCTCAACACCACACCCCCCCAGCAAACCACAAGTTCACACGCGAAAGAACCACGACATATACAATGGCATCCTCCATCTGCCCCTAACAACACACGTGCGAGTCGACTACGACTACTACCGGCCCAACAACACCAACAGCAACCGACACCACTCTCCTCAGTACCCGCGATACATCGTCACCCTCACCTACGCACACAACCGCGCCTGCGAGATCTACCGCTCCCACGACGACGTCGTCACGCTCCGGCAGGCTTTGCTCGCGGCGGGATGTCATACCACGCTCCCTCCTCAACCTGCTGCTGCTGCTGTTGGCAAAAGCAGAAGCAGTAGCAAAATAGATCGCTCCCGCGCCTGCTCCTGCCGCTGTACCTGCGCCGTGGCCTGTCCCGTGGTGCTGCCAGTGCAGAGACGGTTGAGGGTAGTAGTCGATGACACGTCAGCAGCAAGGGAACTACAGCAGCTGCTGGAGGAAGGGCTGAAGAAGGTGCGAGAAGGTGGCGAAGGTGGTGGGCGTGCGAGGGTTTCGGTGGAGTGGTTCCTGCGGAGGCGGGTTGGAGATTGTGGTGGGAGGTGAAGAATGCATTGGAGGGGTTTGGATTTGGGTTGTCGTGCGTATGCTTTACTTTGGAGTGAGCAGAGGCAGAGGCGGGCATACGGAAATTTCAGTCGAGGTTGTCGTACTGGGTATGGAAAACGTTCTTGAGTTGAGGGTGGGTGGGGTCAATATAATGTGTAGTGACGGGTTTCTCGGGTGAAAGGTGGGATGGCTCAGGTGTCGGCATCACTGCCATGGACTGGACACCATCGTTGGCTGAGAAGACAAGAAGCAGCGGAGAGGAACAATCTCTAAAAGGGGTACTACAGCCCCCTATCTGTCTGAACGGGATTGGGGGTGGGGGCGAGTTCACATCCGCATTGTTTACCTCTCCCAACCCAAAAATGCGAAGCCTTCTGCAGATCATGTCCAAAAAGCAGCCCGTGGTATATTTTTACTTGTAAACATCCAATGCATCGCCACAACGCCAGGCATGCCATCTCAACCCTTACTCGCATACACCCATCCCCGACCGCCAACGCTATAACCTCAACCCATCCCCACCGCCCACGCCGCCTTCTCCAGCTGCTTTAGCACCAGTATGATGTTCTCACTCAGCGGCGGCAGGCTCTCCCACACACCCACAAAATTCGCCCTCAAGATCTCCTGCGCGACTGCCATGCACCCGGCAGGGTCCTCAAGCAAGCACTCCACCGCTCTCCCACCGGTAGCTTCCTGATGATGACCACCATTATCATCATGCTCAAGAAGCACACCTCGAATAGCCGGCCGTCCCTGCCCATACAGAATCCACGCCTGTATCACCGCACTCGACTCCTCCCCATCCAAGCACACAACAACACCCACACCCGCACCCACACCCCCTTGCTGCTGCCCCTGCCCCTGCTGCTGCTGCTGCGGATAGAGCTGCTGCCCCTGGTGGTTGCTACTCTGCCTCGCCGCACGGACAACCACCCCGTAAGACCACACGCACAGACTCGCATGAGAGACCGCGACGCTCCAAAAGTCCTTCAGGTGCCCGCGCGGGAACAAGCGCCCCTGTCTGAGCACCTGCGCGGCATGCCACAGCGCCTGGCGTGCCTCCGGGGTGGCGGCCCAGCGCTGCAGGGCCGGGTAAACGCGGCGGGCCTGGTCTTCGCCCTCCTTGCCCGAGAAGAGCTGCAGGTCGACGAGGGAGACGTGCAGGTTGAGGAGCAGCAGGTGCAGGAGCATGCTCTCGCGGGCCGAGAGCATCTCGTGCCAGCCGTGGGTTACGACTTGGAAGGATTTGAGCTGGTTGAGCAGGTCGTTGCGGCGGTGGTCGAGGAGGGTGGCCGTTGTTGTTGTTGTTGTTGTTGTTGTTGTTGTAGGATTGCTGTCCGCGGTGGGAGTCGTGAATGGGGAGGAGGAGGAGGAGAGGATGGAGAAGAGCTGGCGATATTCCCAGATCTGGGACCAGAAGCCGTGGAGGTAGATGGAGATTGCGAACTGGACGTCGAGGCGGTGGTGGTTCTCTGAGAGGGCGTTGATGTTGCGGAAGAGGTCGCCGAGGGTCGGGAGTCGTTTGCCGCCGCCGTGCGCGCCGGATTCGAGGTAGCGGATCTTGAACTCTTCGGCACTTCGAGCGAACCACAGCTCTCGGGAACAGGGAAGTGGGATGGTGAGCTCCGCGTAGGACATGGAGGGATTGTTGAACTGCATCATTGAGACTTGGGCGTCCCTCAGATATGCGTGAAATACGAGTCTGCTCGAATATTACCCAATGTCAGCAATGTCAGGCAGGTTGGAAGTTGGGGGCGCACCTCTTCCAAGACTCAAGTTGATACCACTTCTTCCACTTTTCTTCCAAGACCTTGCCCTCGTCCGACGGGTAAACGATGATGTCCGGGTAGGCTGACGCCACGAATTTGCCCCTATAGCGCATCATCTACGGGATGTCAGCACGGCTCAGAGGACGAGTCCACGTCGCTTGCATCTCACCGCTATAGGTATGGATAAGTCTGCCACTGTGTCAGCTAGGAACAGTAACAACAAGAAGTGTGTAGACGGGATAGTCTTACGGCACTCGGCAATTTCCATTTTCCGCCTGTTGCCGCTCCATAGCCCGACATCCTGCACCAGCACCAATGCTTGGACTTTGTCAAGTTCGGTAGTATTTTTGTTGTTCTCCTCGAACTGCTAGACTCTCAGTTATTGCCCAGCATACTCTGCACGAGGGGCTGTGACTCACCTTCTCGGGTATTGCTACACCTGGTTCCCGCGCTTCGTTAGTTGAACGCTCTCAGCTTTGTCGCCGGATAGGAAACACTCACGGATTGCCTCCTGCAAGGCAAAACCGAATCGGCGGAAGGGAGGGACCGGCGTTAAAATGGCCCCAGCAGCCGCGGCCATAGCGAGCCATTCGGGACACTGGCTGTTCAGTGAGAACGAACCGTAGTGGATCCACGACGAGACCTGACATAGATGGGCGGCGAGGAAGATATTAATCCAGGAGTCCATTGTGTCGACCGACGGGAACGAAGACGCCACCTGGCTCGCCATGCGGCTCTCGCGGCAGGTGCCCAAGACGATGGCGAGGATCTTGTCCCGGCAAGAGCCTTGTAGCGTGTCCTGGGCCACCCGGTCTACTGCAGTCCTGTGGTCGGGAGGATGGGCACCGTGCGCATCCCTGGAAGGAGAGGGCAGTGGCAGGTGAGATTGCTCGGTATAGCAGTTATCGGTTTTCTGCGGCGACCACCTCCAAGGAGAATCAGTCCAGATTTTGACCAATGCCGACCGCATCGCTGTCATGCCTGCTGAGTCTTCTGAGCCGGCTCTCTGGTCTTCCATAGTCCGGGTTGCATCGAACGTCCAGTGGTCCAAAAGCCCAAAATCGAAGTCCTTGAAGTCCAGATTCGCGTCATCGTAGAAGTCTAGCATAGCCATCCCTTGCGCACCGGCGGGGTTGCCTAACGGTTGGTTGTACAGGACGTTTCCCAGGAAGTCGGGGAATGGGGGTCTTGCATGGCCTTCGCCGGCGTAACCCTCCCCGTTGACGGGATATGAATGAAAGGTATTCGGGATACTCTGATTCGAAGTACCCGGGGTCGCGGGCTGGGCGTCGTCCCGGTAAGGAAGGTTGGCCGGAGTGGCAATGCCTTGCTTGCTTTCCTCAGGACTAACGGACTGGACAAACGAGGACGAGGCTGAACCTACGGAGGCCTGGTACTGCGGCTGTCCCATGGTAGATGAGGAAGAGTAGCAGGAGTCGGGTGTGGCCTCGTGGTTGCCCATGCGGTTATTCGCCGATAGATGGACAAGGTACATGGCTGCGTCGTCTGATGGAGAAACCTCGCAGGCCAGCCCGCGATTCTTGCAGCGTGTACATCTGAACGAGGCAAGCGGTCAGCAACAGACCATGGACACAACTCTGTCACACCACAACCCTGGGGAACCTGCGGTTTAATCTCTTCGCATTTCACCCTGGCTTTCGCACAGGCCTGACAAGCATGGGCCACGCGGCTGGCGGAGGGCGCGACATTGAAGCGCCTGCGCTTTGGGCCATTGTCTTCCTGGTGGTTGGCGCGGTGGCGTTTCAGGAGATCGGCGCGAGCGAAGCCTTTGGAGCAGATCTGCATCCCGTGTTAGTCGGACCATTCTGGGCTGGCCGATAAGGGGGAACCCGCATCGCAAGTGAAGCGCTTTCCAAGGGTGTGTGCTGCAATGTGTCTCTAGTCTTCGTTAGCAAGAAAGAATGCACGGCGGACACTTGGGTTATCCATGTCCGCGTGTGGGTGCGCAGTACCTGGAGATGCTCAGGACGGGAGTAACGGCCTAGCGGATGCGGTCAGCGGATTCCCAGTCACGATTGATAGGATGAATTACCTACGCAGGCAGTCGGCACACTGGTACAGAGATTGCGTCTTGGAATGGTTTCCGGGTAGCGTCGGGGCAGTGGTGTGCTCCGAGCTGGAGCCGGATCGGGCAGGAGGAGGCGGAGCCCGGACCCGGCCTTCGGATCCGTTGAATGGTACCGAGAGACCAGGGTGCACAGCCGCCGAGCGGATCGGCGCCGTGATCTTCTGGTGAATTTCAACAGCCGGCTTCTGAGGCGGCGGCAGCGGTGGTAGCGGAGGGTTGGGGTGGATGAGATATTCGATGGGGCTCGCCATTGCTAAGCCTCCTGAAGGTGACCTGTCGCCCAGACAGGGGCGGCAGGTTGCCAAGTTGATGCGCTTGCTCGGCGCCGAGTTGGGACCCTGTCCAGAGTTCAGGGTTGGGGTTGCAGGTTTCGCTGTGTCTTTCCGAATCGCTGGCAAAATTAGCACGCCTCAGAGCACTCGGCTCCTTCCTTCCGTCTTACAATGCCGCTGAGCACAAGATTGTGTCCAAGAACGTGGGACGAAGGAAAATGGAAACTGCCACTGCTTCTCAAGCTTGATCATGGATCGCTCTCGTGTCAGGGACGCTACCCTGCGATCCCTGCTGGCTTGCGCAATCCCCGGGCTTGGCGCGGCAAAGAGCCCCTGAGGATTCCAACTTTCACAGTCTTCCCACGTTGCTGGAACGTCTGGATCCGCCCGTGCGCAAGGGGTTCTGCAAGGTTCGCAGTCATGATCGACGAGCCTAAACTGTTGACGGCGCCAGGTTTCGCCGTGTAACCCACTTGCTGCCTTGCCTACACTGGCTTTCCCTTCCCAATTTAACAATCAGCGGGTGAATCGTGATGCTAAGAAAAGTCACGTACACGCAAGCCTTGAGCCGCTCTAGTGGATAGGATATGACGAGGTTGCGGCTCCAAATAACCAAGCGAGGAAGACACAAGCGAGCTTCTGGCGCGTCAGCTCTTCTCCCGGAAATTGTTTGACCGACCGGAAGTCTCGAGGAGACGCAGATGCATCTCCAGGCTTGTGGCCCGTGCCGATAATCTCAGGGTCCCGCTGGGAGGGGAACTCCATTTTCCAACCATCGGCTCATCCGAGTCGAGGTCAGGCTGCCGTGTACTGGACAGACCGAAGCTCTAGCCCTGTCTTGCTAGGACATACAAGCTTATCAACTTCAATATCCTCGGGGTTGAAGTTTCCTGACTCTTCGTTACCGAATAAAGCCTACACCTAATGTGTCTGTGTGGACAAGACAGTTCCCTGGACACGGAGCGCCACGTCCCTCTCCTTCGACATCTACTGAAATTCCTCGAGTGTTCCCGCGCAATGTGATCCGCGACTGGGTCTCTGTGACAGACGGCCAGACGGTTCTCCCCTCAAGCATCGCGTCTTCCCAAACGATCAGCACTGCAGTAAAGGCAGCCAAACGGGCTGACCCGCTCGCTGATCCACGGGGAACAGTCTGCTTTCCCGTAATGATGCGCAACTCCTTTGCCGCGGAACCGTTTATGCCCTATCGCCGTGGTCGGTATAGCTGTGGACTTCTTTCCCCGGGAAGACCCAGGGCAGATCCTCAACTGTTCGATGCCGCGATGGCCAGATTCGCCTACTTCACCAAGACGCTGTTTGGCCTTCTGTTGTTCCTCACCAATATCCGATTTCCGAGGCCGGTAGCTTAAGGCGTACTGTGCGAGTGCGGCTTTCTCAGGTGGGCTTGTTCCTGGAACGGAATCGCGAAGTGATTCTGGGCGAAGAGGATACGTCATCTCACTTGGCAATAGCGTCCTGTCTCATCCATTCACTGAGCATGATCTCGAGGTGAAGGAGTGGGGGGTGATAGGTGACTTGTGAAACCACATGGGACCGTGCCGCTGCGGTCGCACGCTGTTTCGACCAACTTAAAAGTATATTAACAGAAACCCCTTTGGGAGTTTCCGGAAGTTACGGGTGCCTGCACCCATCTCTCTACGGCTGAGAAGTCCCCTGGAAATCTACACTCTGGCTCGCCTGCCCAGCCGACGCCTTGTCCGTCGCGACGTTCTTGTCCAGCTTCTTCTGCTCCTCGGCGAGCTTCTCGGCGTTGTCCTCGCCCTTGGCGGCCTCGATCTTCAGCGCCAGCACCTCCAGCTGCAGCTTTAGCACCTTGTTCTTGATCTTTCCGACCTGCAGCGCCTTTCCTTCGGTTGTCTTCTTCCCCCCGGCAGCCTCGATGGCCTCGTTGAATCCGCCTGCCTCCGTCTCCGCCGCCTCCGCGGTCTCGCGTGCTGCTTTGATGATGGCGAGGTCTTCGTCGTCGACCGAGGCTAGGTCCGACTCATCGATCTGGCAAGAGGTGAGCGGGTGAGACGGTGAGACGTGGGAGAGATCAGTATCCGTACGGGAAACTTGGCTTGGACCTCGGCCAGGGCGTTGCCGGCCACGCCATCAGAGATTTGGAATTGCGAGTAGTCTTGCACGGAGAGAATTCCACGCTTGACCTTCTTGTCCCCATTGGCGATAGGGGCGGCGAGGGCTGAGGCGAGGAGGGAGAAGATGAAGGCTCCTTTGAAGTACATATTGGCGGTTTGGATGGAGGTGAGGCGAAGATGAACCGAGTGAGTGTCGGGATGTATGAAGAAGCCGAAGAGAAGGAGAATCGAAGACAGCCCTGCTGTTGGTAAGGAGAGTAGAATATACAAGAGGAAAGGCGGGTTGGTGGGGAGACAAGCACAAGACAATTTTTGGGAGGCGATGAGATGAGCTTAAATATCTCCCTGACATAGCGCCTACAGCACTTGGAGTCTGCTTGTTCAGCAACGGTAACCATCACTCAACGCCGTTGAGCCACGAAGTTACATCCGTCGGGATCGTCAAGCAAGCTTCGTCTCATCTATCCCATGTCTGCTCAACCGAAGGGTAGACGGGCCGGGCCGAAACACTGCGGGGCATCCTCGCCAGCAACCGAACTGTCCGTACGCGGCGATCTGTTGAGGATCAGATACGCGGTTGGGACAGTTCCAACCGCCGGGTTCGCTGAGCTCGGAAATAGGAAACTATTCCGAAGCGCCGTTTGGAAGACGTCGCAGCAGGTAGTGGTTTTGATCCAATGTGCCTCATACCCCTGCCCATGCCCCTGGCGCGTCTTATCCGAGCTCGACCCTTTCGAATACAGTGAAACTCATCCAATTTTTTTTTTTTGAAGCGACACGTTGTAAACACTATGCTCCGACCCATTGATGGCATACCGGGCTTTAAATGCGGTCGGTTCTGTGAGGGTTTGTTCTTGCGTGGGAGTTGCTCAATCCTGTCAACAGCATGGAAGCCGGCACGTCGGGCATATTGTGCCCTATGATTCGTCATTCATATCCTGGGACGGAACACATGCCGGAGGCTGAAATGCACCTGAAGAACCCATGGTTGTGAAAAAGGTGAAGAATTTAAAGTTCAGATGACGTTCACCTTCAGACGAAGCGTGGGTCCATACCCTGCCCCGGAGAGCGATGAGGCTTGAGACTGAAGTGATGGAGTGAATCCGAAGCTTGCCCGGGCTCCCGATGGTCCAAATCCAAAAAAGCGGTACACCACTCAAACTAAGGTACCCGACAGTTCGAGCAACAAGCAGTCAACCAAAGAGGATCAAATCTAAAGAAAGAAAAAAAACTGAAAGAAAGAGAAGGAAGAAAAAAAGCAGGAAGAATAGGAAGAAGAGGAAGAAAAGAATAGGAATGAGATAAACTGAAGGTACTGTACTGGTGAGTTTCGCTCTTGATGTTTGGCGTACGGCTTTTTCTGGCCAGAGGGTGCCCGGGTTAGCGATGTGGCACAACACTGCCCCTTTGAGAGGGGATGGCAAAACAAGCTTCAGCGCTTATTACCTGAAGAAGCTTTAGCGCCTTCCTATGAACCTCCGGCTGCAGCGTCACCTGATGCTCCCTGCATTCCGGGTTCGGCGTCCGAAGTGCAGAGCCGAAGATGGGGCCGATGCTAGACGACGACCTGTTGCTGAGTTGTGCCTTCCCGCCCGTCGAGGGACGATCCGCAGGAGAGCCGATGCCAGCCATCGGCGCAACGAGCGCCGGCATGCAACTGGCGGACACAATGCTCGGCACAACACCATGGCACGGTCGAGTTGCCTGATGCAAAGGCCGACATGAGGCTTCCATTTTGATCCCTACCACATCTTGTTGCCTATCTATCTCGAACGAGAGGCAATATAGCATACCCGTGTTATCATCAACACGACTGCCCACAATGCCGTATCCATCCACATTCCCGCCTCTCGACATCCCGGATGATGTTGATCTCTGGACGCTCCTCCTCGGACACAGGCACAGAGATTTCCCAGTGATTAAGGAGATCTTGACATGCGGCGAGACAGGCCGCTCGTACAGCTGGGCCGACCTCCGTAGCGCGTCCATCGAGTTCGGCAAGGGGTTGCAGGCACTCTGGGGATGGAAGAAGGGAGATGTGTTGGCTTTCTACACTCCCAACTCTATCGATGTGCGTTGACGCCCCTCCCGCTTGGACATGACCTATCAGTCAGTAACACCCATGTCAGACCCCCATCCTCACCCTCGGCGCCCTCTGGGCAGGCGGCATCGTCTCGCCCGCCAACCCGATGTACACCGTCGACGAGCTGGCCTTCCAGCTCCGCAACTCGTGCGCTAAGGGCCTGGTCACGCAGCCGGCCTACCTAGCAACCGCCCTCTCCGCCGCGGAGAAGGCCGGCCTGCCCGCAGAGCGCGTCATCCTCCTCGGCCCACGGCGCGATCCCTCGGACCGCACCCGCCACTTCTCCAGCATGATCCGCAGCACCAGCAGCAGCACAGTGCCAGGAGGCAAGTACGAGTATGCCAAGCCCTCCATCCAGTGGCAGCCGCGCTCCGACCTCGCCTTCCTCGTCTACAGCTCCGGCACTACGGGGCTGCCCAAGGGCGTCGGGCTGACCCACTACAACATGGTGGCCAACGTGCTGCAGGCGAGCTACGTCGAGGGCAGCCAGTGGCGCAGCCGCGGCGGGCCCGACGGCCAGGGCGACAAGCAGCTCGGCGTGCTGCCCTTCTTCCACATCTACGGCCTCACCTGCGGCGTGCTGATGTCGGTGTACGAAGGCTGGCAGCTTGTGGTGTTGGAGCGGTTCGACATGGAGAAAGCGCTGCGGGCGATCGAGCAGTATCGGATTACTTTCGCGTACGTGCCCCCGCCGGTCGTGCTCGCGTTCAGTAAGCATCCGGCGGTGGAGCGGTATGACTTGAGTTCGTTGAAGGTGCTGCACTCGGGCGCGGCGCCCCTGACGAGGGAGCTCACCGAGGCGGTATGGAATCGGTTGCGGGTGCCGGTGAAGCAGGGGTTCGGGCTGTCGGAGACGAGTGCGGTAGTGTGTTGCCAGGTGGTCGATGAATGGGCGAAGTTTATGGAGTCGGTTGGGAAGCTGATGCCCAATATGGAAGCGAAGATTGTGGGGGAGGATGGGAAGGAGGTCGGGGAAGGAGAGGTAAGGGCCATTCCATTTTCCTCTCTCACCTGTCCGTGTTTTCTATTGCTAAATAACTGCGTGTGCTAGTCCGGTGAGCTGTGGCTGAAGGGGCCAAATGTTTTCCCCGGCTACTTCAAAAGCCCAGAGCGCACCAAGGAGGCATTCTCCTCCGACGGCTTCTTCAAGACTGGCGATGTGTTTCGGCGAGACAAGCACGGTAACTTCTACTGCGTGGACCGTCTCAAGGAGCTGATCAAGTACAGTATGTCCCTGGTTCCGCCCCTTCATCACTCAGTGACAACGATCACTTGCTGACACATATAGATGGCTACCCTGTTCCGCCGGCGGAGCTAGAAGGAGTTTTGATAGGGCATCAGGAAGTCGCAGATGCCTGCGTCATCGGCGTCGAGGACCGCGCCAAGGCAACCGAAGTGCCGTGCGCATACGTCGTCCTCCGGGAGGGCGTAGAGGCCAGCGAGGCCAAGGCACAGGAGCTCGCAGAGTGGGTGGCAGCGCAGGTGGCGCCGCACAAGAGGTTGCGCGGCGGCATATGCTTCGTTGACCAAATCCCCAAGTCGCCCAGCGGCAAGGTCCTCAGGAGGGTGATGCGGGAGCAGGCGAAGACGGAGCAGCGAGCTTCAGGGGCAAAGCTGTAACGGCACTGATTGTCGAATCGATTTCGCAGAAGCAGGGTACGGACCGTAACGCCCTGATATCTACTCTAATATATAAAACCCTTTGCCACCCGTCTAGTGCCATATACATGCCCTTATCCATCGTACAATACAACACAGACAGTCCCAGCCGCTATCCTACATCTGCTCCCCGTCTCCCTCCCCCCTCTACCCCATCCTCTCAGCCTCTTCCATCAACCGCTCCACACTAAACCTCCCATCCCCCCTGCCAAACCACTCCAGCAATCTCCTCCTCTCCTCCGCCCTCTCCCTAGCCTTCTCATCCCCCACGCCATCCCACCCGCCATAAAACCGCTGCAAGCACATGACCAACCACCTCGCATCCTCCACCTTCACGCCGCGATCCTCCACCACCAGCCCTTGCATCAACACCACCCCTTTCTCCCCGGCAAGATCCCTGTAGTGCGTCACGGTCGTGTGCGGCGCCGCAAATTCTCCCCTGGCCTTGTACTCGGCCAACTGGGTGAATAGCACGGTCGCGCTCTGCGTGGCGATGTCCCACGTCCACTGCAGGAAATGCATCTCGGCGCCCTGCTCCGAATGCGGCACGGGCAGGACGAACTGCGGGTTCTTGCGGGCCGCGCTCTCCATCGCCGCGAAGGTGTCCGCGGGGATGACGGCGCAGAGCGAGTTGGGACGTGAAGCGTGGTGCAGCCGCCAGATGGCGGTTAGTTCCTTGACCGGGAGGGCCCGCGCTTTGGGCAGGTCGAGGATTTCGGAGAGGGGCTTGACGCCGGTCGGTGAGGAGGATGAGGATTGTTTCGGTATTGTTGTTGGTGGGGGTTTGGCGGTGGTTGTAGAGGAGCTGGAGGAGCTGGAGGAGGAGGAGGAGGAGGAGGAGGATGATGGTGGTTGACGGGGAGGCGCAACAGTGTCGGCCTCCTTGCGCACTGCCCGGATCTTGTCGGCGTATGCGGCCTTGAGCGAGTCGATATCTGCGTGGCCCTCCTCGCGGGCCTTACGGTCGAGCTTCTCGCGGTACTTTTCGAGCACGTTGCGTGGCTGCTGTGTCGTCGCGAGGAAGCGGACATCGTGCACTTGGGCCCAGCGCCGCTGGTTTGAGGCGCGCAGCGTGCGCGTCTGGCAGCTCAGGAGGTACCGCAGCACGGGTGCTCGCGCCGCAGCCATTGTGCCGGTGAGGATGGTAGGACGGTAGGTGGTGATGGGCTATGGAGAAAACGATACGATAATTCGAGCGAAACAGCGATAAGATATTGAGGCCCGGAGAAGGCATCATCAAACCCTAACCCTCCATCACTCAAAGCCCTCCGAAAAAACAGCATCGAATCCTCGTTTTAGTGGGAAGCCGAGAAAGCGTCAATATTCGATCTTTACGAATTAGTAGTCTCCATTATGCGGCATCTCCCTGTCTAAATGCTAAACACATGCACCCTTTGAAGGAGACCTAGGTAAGGTAGTGTTCGCGCCAGGGTTTGAGTTAGAGATGCTACGCTTCCTGAAATGGAAAATGCGGAGAGATCTACATCTTAGTGCGGACTGCTCTGCGGGAAGACGTCGTATGAATGAACAGTACAATGACGAGTCAAGATTTCCGATGATACCCAAGGGCCGTTGCTGTGACACCTGAGGGGCCTTAGCTAAGTTCACAGCTCGCATGGTAAGGAGCTGTGAACTGCCGCGGCAAAGGTCCCTTTCCCCGCATTTAAGATGATCGACATTCGACACGTCGTCTACCTTCTCGCAAGTATCCTCTCAACGATCCGGTTTCAAGATGTTCCCCTTGCTCTTGTTCTAGTAAACCTTCTATTCACCCCATCTATCTTACGGCTGGGATGCTGGCCGTGATGAGACGCTGAAGAAGGTCATGTAATACAGCGGCCAAGATCAACCGCGCTGGCCCGCCCTTAACGGGGGCAGGTCGGTCCCTTGCGGGATGCGTCGCCGTGAGCGAGTGCCAGTCTCACATCTCGGCCGAAAAATGATTAACCTCCTCCTCTATTCCTCCTGATGAAGTCTTCATCAAGAACCCATCGCATCTCGGGTATCCACCTCTACACTTCTAGGAAACACACATCTCCTCGCTCTCGAGACTTAAGCGTTGACGGGCTTGAACACCCACCGCTCCTTGTTCTCAGGCTCGAAGGGCACACCCAGCTCAAAGAGCTTGACGATGACGTTCGCGAAGTCCCTGAAGAAAAGATCGTTGTCGGCGGCATACTTCTGCACCCACTCCTTGAACTTCTTATCCTGGACGAGCGCCATGTCGGCCGGCAGCATCATGAGGGACTTGGTCTTCTTGTCCTCGTACTGGTCTCTTTGTCAGCAGCCGCTTCAAAACCACCTGCATGGAGCAGAGTGAGCTTACCTGCTTGGGGCCGTTCCACTTCTTCCACTGCCACTTCTCGTCGAGCAGGAGCTTGTAGTAGTCGTTGGTCAGGACGGTGGGAGAGAAGGTCCAGGGGCCGGAGTAGCCGGAGCGGTCAGTGTGGCAGCGGCCGAGGGCGTGGGCGCCAGCCAGAGCAACAATCTCCTGGTCGTTGAAGCCCATGCGATAGAAAATGGCGCGCAGGTGGTCCTGGGCCTGGGCGGCATCGGGAAGGCGGCCATCGGGTGTGCAGGCCGCAACGTCCTTGTCCTGGCGGCCGGGGCGGTAGGGGATCTGGGGACCGAGCATCTCCTGGATGGCGCAGACGCCGGCAAGGATCCAGAGATCAGAGTAAGTGATCCAGGGGAACTTCTCTGTTCCGGTTGTCAGCATCTCTCAGTGCGATCTCAACTTCGGGGAAGCAGGGGTGGCAGAACTCACCCTTCACAGGCTCGAGGAAGTCCCGCGCAGTCTTCAGACCAGCATTGGCACCGTGGTCGCTCTCGGGAGCGAAGCGCATGGTGGCACCGTTGCTACCGCCGGTACCGGTCTCCTTGTCATAGGTGCCGCTGGCGTGCCAGGCCAGGCGGAGCAGCACGGGGCCGTAGCTACCATCGTCATAGTCGCTGTTCTCGTCCAACCGATTCGCGATCTCGTTGTACACGGCCTGGTAGTCCTCGAACGTGGGAGTGAAGACCTTGGGGGTGGCAGAGCTCTTATTGTTCACGTAGTACCAGCCAGCACCACCACCGACGGCGGCAGCACCGGCGAGCCAAAGCCAGGTCGACGACCCCTGCTTCGCGGCGGGCTCTGACGAGTAGAAGCGGCGGCCGCTCTGGCGGAAAGCGACACGAGGAGCGGCAGTGAAAGCGGGCCGGGCCGTAGTGCGCAGGGCGCGAGTGAACGTGCGAGCTGCGGTCGCCATCTGTGTCGTCCAGAAGTCGGTCAGAATCAGGTGGTTCGAGTGTCACGGTTTCGGAATGCGCGGGGAGGGAGGAGCAGATATGGCGCGATATCCGGATCACTGATAAGGGAAGGAGCTGTGTTGCAAGGGGAAAAACCGACAACTGAGTGCTCACCTTTGAGGGAATGGGTATCAAAAAGGAACGTCTGACGGACCGGAAAAAGAAAGGAACAGAACAACTGGCCACCTTATGTAAAAAGGTGTAATGGGGAAGAGACGGGTATGTGTAATCAAACGAAGAGCAAGTGGACGGGTTGAGCTTCGGCCGTTGCCAATGGCGAGTTTGGAATCGGATCGAAAATATATAGGCAAACGGTGAGTGGTCAATTCTTACTCTTGTGTGGAGAGAACCATCACTGTGGGTCTCTTTACAGTGTGAGACACTCAAGGGACCCAAATGGGTCTTATCTCAACGATTGAGTCCCCGTGGAAGCGGAACAAAACGGGGGGAGTATCCGGCGGCGAGGGCCGAGCCCGTGAGCGGAAGCCGAGCCGATTCTCCGAGGCAAACCCGAATAACATTTGGGTGTCCGATAATGGAGCTGACGTTGATTTTGAGCCTCAGTTTTACCTCCAGTCCCTTGTAGACCCTGTTGAGTGGGACGGTGGCTGATAGGCTGACTTAAGTTTTCGGGCTGTGAGCACAGAGGGAAAGCTCCGAGAGACGGTTACGACTCATTACAGCCGCGTTCTACGCAATATCAAGGGCTCGCCCGTAGGGTCTACCCGCAAAAGATTGGATCCCGATTCCGGTTACTCCACGGGCACCACAACTGGGATTCGTTAATGATGTGTCAGCATGGCGTGACGCGGAACTCGACGGGCCCGGCCCGCTTGCGGATCGAACTCGGCTCTCCTCCAGGACTAAACGGTGCCTACCATGAACGGCAAGGACTGAAGGCGACAAACCACAGGATATGTAAGCTCGGTCTCCGGAAGCTCGCAGAAGCAGAAACTCGAACAGTCCGCTATAAGGATAGTGCTACAGCAAATACAGGTTTCCTTATCCCTGGGTCAATATATTCAGAGGTATTCCGGCACCACCATCGAGTATATCTGCGCCCAACTGTCACAAACCATCCTTGTGTTCACGCTTCCATGCCATGCCACGCCAAATCCGAAACGCTTGCGTTCAAATGTCGCCATGTAACAACTCCTGCCGATAGTCTCGCAATCGCGCATCCTTTGTGGGTAACCATCCTCTAGTCGAAACTGGCCGGCCCCTGGGCATTTGGGTCTGGATCCATATGCAGTTCGTAGTAGTTGTAGAACCGCCTCTCTGCCTTGAGACGCGTCGCTTCATCCAGTTCAGGAAGACCGACGCTCTCCTTCGACAGCTTCGCTTTCGTGATGGGGGAGATCGACTGAGGGCTGCGTTTCCAGTTAGCATCGTGTATTGACGGGTTCAGGTTCATTGCGATAACGTACCCAAACAGCTCTCGGTCGATGAGCAGGAATTCCTTCATAGCCTGCTTGCCCCCACGCTGCTGCAGGTAGTTCATGTACACCTGACCCAACTCCTGCTTAATGGTCGGCGAAAGACGACTCTTGGCACGCATCTCTGCGAAGACACCCTTGACACGCTCAGCATGCTGCGCCTCCAGCTCAGCGTTGGTCGGCTGCTCGAGCTCAAACTCGAGCCACTTCTGCCAGAAGTGACGGCTATTGGCGTACCACTGCACGTTCTTTTCAAAGACCGTACGGGCCTCATCAACCGAGCCCTTGACCTTCCAAAGCAGAAATGCCCACTCTGTTACCAAAACGGCTTTGGTGTAGATGTCTACCACGGGAGAGTCGATCTGCGCCTTGTATACCTCAATCGCCGCGTCGAGGCCGCTCTGGCGCCGCTGTAGGTTGGCCCACGAGACGATCGCCTCGACACAGTCCGGCAGCTTCATGAGAACAGCGGCATGGATATCCCGTGCAACGTCGACCCGGCCGCACATCTCCTCAAAGTAGGCGAATTGAAGCCGGATCCCCGGCCTGCTGATGGGAACGAAGAGCGTAGCCGCCCGCAGGTAGATATTCCGGACCTCTTCGTCCTTGTTGTCCTGTGCCTCCATCCACCGAGCATACCGAAACCAGAATTCATCGTACAGGGCACAGGTGACCAGGCACCTTTCGTACAGGAAGACAATCCGCTGGTAGTTGCCCTCTGCCTCCTCAAAATCGAGGTACTTCCGCCAGTTGACCAGCTGGTGATGCTCGAGTTCCGTGACGTGAAAGTACGGCCGCTTGATCTCGGCCTCGTACGTCCACCGCTTGTTGGTCTCGGTTTGAGTGCGCTGGAAAATTGTATAGAACGAAGCGTCGATCTTGGCCCGGATGTCCCGCTCAATCTCGAGCTCGGGCTTCGCCATGCCGAATTGAGCAGCCTCAGCCTCCACCTCAGCGCGGTACTGGGCCAAGATATCAGGTGAGACGAGCTCTTCGAGCGGCCGAGTGTGCGCCAGTTGCCGGAAGCGCTCGAAATAGCGAGCATACTGATGCATAGGGATGTGGATGACACGCTTAAGGATGGCAAAGATGTTGTCGTGAGCCTCCTGTCGTGTCTCATATTCCAGATACTTATCCCAGAAGGGATGGGAGAGGAAGTCGAGGCCAATGTGCGAAGCGGCTCGCTCGAACAACCTAAGAATAGTGTCAGAAACGGGCCAAGGCAGTAAGAGGGGAATAGGATGGATTGGGAAGGGTGTGCAAATACAAGAGGGGGCGGTGTGTGAGCGACGCGATCCATCCAAAGAGGCCGGACTACATCTCCGGGGTATGTGCGAATGGGAAACGTGTAGAAAGCCACAGCACACAAGGGCTGTGATCTGCTGAGCACAGCAGAGCCTGGTTAGATAGTGTGAGAGAGCGATCCCAGCAGAGGGTGGCGGCTGCCTTTGGTTTCTCTCACCATGTCCGGTAATGGTTGTGTCTTCTCAGCGGTTCTCTCGGTTCGTCAGGCGGCCGAGGCCAGCCTCGCAGGTTCTCTGCGGTTTAGGAAGTTATGGGGCAGGGAATGAAACGGTCCGTCTATACTTACTCTCTCACAAGGTGGGGGGTGTGAGTGGTTTCCATCTTGAACGAGCAGTATTCAGTCCAGAGGTCTACCGAGTTGGTGATGCTGGCGCAACCTCTCTCATAGACCTGCCAACCGCGTCAGCCTTGTCTCGACGGAATAAGCTGAGAAGAAGCAGGTCTACCATTTCAGCGGACTCGGGTCCAGAGATATTGAACTCCAGATCGGCATACTTCTTCCAGTAGCCGAACAGCAGCGGGAACTTGAGGAGGAAGCGATCATAAGAGTCGCGAAGTGTCGCTAAGGCCTGGGGGCTCGAGTTTCGGTTCAAGCCACCCTCAAGGCCCTCGCAGGCTCGAATCAATTTCTCCCAATTCTCGAAATTGTCGGGTTCCGCTTCCTGTGCAGGGAGACGAGATCAGCGGTGGGATCTTTGAAATGCCTTTCCGCCATCGTATCAGGGCGTATAGCTTCGGAATGGCTCCGACAACTTACGACTTCAGCATTGAGGCGCTTGATCTCAGCATTCTCTTCATCGGCGCCTCCAAAACTTGCGAAGTCGCTCATGATTGCAAGTGCAGGGCCGACGAGGCTGCGAGCGTGTTCTGCACAGATTCCTTATTACAATGTAGAATGCTTCGAGGCAACCAAGTGGCGGTGTTCCGCGAAGGTACAGCGAGCAATCTCAGGATCTAAGGATGGTGCTATCGCTGGGCAATGCGCAGGCAGGGAGGAATGTATGGGTTACGGAAGTAGGAGGTTGAGCCGGGAGCCATAAAAAAGCGGCTGCGCGTGAGGACCCACTTGAGCAGCGCGTGGAAGTTCATCCCATACCGTGCCTAGTTATTACATAAGCGCCCTCACGCATTTAACCAACTTCTTTTGGCCCTTGGCAGATTTCCGTTCTTCCTTTTTTTCCATAAGGCTGATGATGATCAAATCAACAACAACATGATAGGAAGAGGCTGATTTCTCCGCATACGGAGAGCATGATCTCACCATTGATGATGAATCTGAAGCCACGAGCGAGCATATGCGACGGTGTTCTAATCTGCCTGTATGATGATTGCGCAGATTATTTTCTTCTCTTTCTCATTATTTCAGGCTTCTTTCTTTCGCTCCCCTCCCGTGAGAGTTCTCAATACAGCTTTAAGATCTTTCCAGTGTGCCCTTTGCCACACCAAAACTCTAAGCATGGTCGTTGGCTTGGTCTCGAATATGGGATCAATGTCGGAGCTGCTGAGACGGTATCCCACATACTGGTAGTCATGTGTGTGGATGCATGCGACGGCATGAAACTCTTGTTCTCTTCAGTCATCGTGGTTCAAGTCATACGTACCTTACCTTATATCGGCAGCATATGTAGAATGGAAGCTTTCAGTTTAGCAGCGCTGCTTTGTCCAATGCGGTCATTGGTGTATGCACACTTCCTCGCAAAGAATTGCACGATTTCCAATTGGGCTGGATCAGCCTTACCCCAGAGCCCTGTTCTCATGCGGCACCCAGGCGGCATGCCAAGGCAGGTGCACCTGAAAAGCCCGGAGCCGGGTAGGCATGTCAAGCTGCCGGACTTCCGCCCTTGCAAGCCATTCTTGATCCATTCCATGCGCCGCGGACTCGACCGTCACCGATCAACCAAGGGTTATCTGTCAACCGCGTACAACAGCACCGTGGTCAAGTCTTCAAAACCGCAATGACCTCTGCACCTGACATTGCTGCCCGACTCCAAACCTACGCCGCTGCCCCTCATCCCCGTTTCGACCTGGCATCGTGCCATGGATTACAGCAACGGCAGTCCGTCGACGACTTTGTGGCCTGGGCAGCCACCGTATCCTGAGAAATCCAGCCAGATCCTAATCCGTGAATACCCCCACCGAGCCATTGCAATTGCCTCCAACTCCCATACCCTCATCCTCCGGCACAGCACGACAACGGGCGAAGCCATAGCCAATGGTTCACTTGCCTCTTTATCGTCTGCCCGCCAGCGCCCAGCCTCCGACAATGGCGCATGTAAGTGCATGGTCGAGTTTTCTCCGACGTCTGACGGGTTACTCGATGACTACCGCCCGCTCACGCCGCGACCTATCTACGGAACGCTCGGGCTTATATCGATCGGACGCGACGTATTTTTGTGTGTTATCACCCAGGCGTCGCGGGTCGCAAGCCTTCGGCCCGGGGAGACAGTGGAAAAGATAGAGGGGGTACAGTTTTTCTGTCTCAACTCGGCCGAGTACGATGACGTTGTTGCCCTCGACCCTTACGATCTCGACCCAGAAACCACGTCAGGATACGGACAGGGTCTTGGACGAAGGGATGTGGCAGTCGAACATCCTTGCCAGGAGTTACAAAAGCTCCTTGGCAACGGGACATTTTACTATAGCACCGACTTCGATGTAACGAACCGCATGCAGGACAGGTAAGAGAAGGTTTCGGAATATCCTCTATGACGAGTAGCCGCTGACGCAAGCCAGACCAGCCGATGCTGCGACATTCGATATAGATAACTTCGACAAATCCTTTCTGTGGAACTCGTACATGATCCGCCCACTTGTCTTGTTCCGGTCTCGACTTCAGAAACAGGAGCGAGAGGCGCTGGATGCCTCGAGAATATTGACCTCTGCCATCCGGGGCTTTTGCAGGAGCTGGGCGATACCGCAGACATCGGCACCACTGAGTTCCGCCAAGACTGGGCTGCCGTCCTACTTGACTGTCATCTCTCGCTTGTCGTGCAGAAGAGCCGGAACAAGATTCAACTCACGCGGCATTGACGACGATGGGAACGTGGCCAATTTCGTTGAGACGGAGACGACGTATTGGAGTCCGTCAGGAGTCGTTTTCTCCTACGCACAAGTGCGAGGCTCGGTGCCTGTCTTCTGGGAGCAAGCTGCTGGTCTTCTACCGAACCAGCAAAAGATTACGATTACGCGCTCTGCCGAGGGGACGCAGCCAGCATTCGACAAACACTTCTCCGAATTAGAGCAAGCATACGGCGCGGTGCATGTCGTCAACCTTCTGAGCGCCACGAAACCTGGGGAGTATGAGCTCACGAACCTTTATCGGCTAGGAATTCAAAACTGTCCCCTGAGCCTTGCAGAGGGGAAGCAGTCCAGGGACCATGCATTGCTGAGGTCGACAGAGTATGACTTCCATGCGGAGACAAAGGGGCCACAGGGCTATGTGGCAGCTAACGAGATCCGCCGATATATCGAACATTCGGCCGATGGATTTGCGTACTACCTCGCCCAGGAATCAGACGATGTAGGGCCGCCAAATGGCAGTCTTAATGGCCACAAGCAGCGTCGCTATGTTGTGGTTCTCCAGCAAGAGGGTGTCTTCAGAACCAACTGCCTCGACTGTCTAGACAGAACGAACTTGATTCAAACGATCATTTCGCAAATGGCTTTTGAGTCTTTCCTTGGCCACAGAGGAGAGCATGCTTTATCTGACTTCTGGTCCAGACATGCTAGCTTGTGGGCTGACAATGGCGACTCTCTGTCCAAGATCTATGCTGGCACGGGCGCTCTGAAGTCGTCCTTCACCCGCACTGGCAAAATGTCTCTGGCAGGAGCCATCGCTGACGTGCGGAAGTCGGCTACCAGGTTATACTACAACAACTTCGCTGACAAAGCACGCCAACTCACAATCGATACTCTTCTCGGAAGGCTAGTTGGTCAGGCACCTGTCATTCTCTTTGACCCCATCAGCGACTATGTCGCCGGGGAGCTGCAGCGACGGAGCAGCGAGTTCTCCACAAATGAGAAGATACACATGTATGTGCTGGATCAAGCGTTCAGACAGGGCATATTCTAACATACAACAGCCTGGTGGGGACATTCAATCTCAATGGAAGGACGGACGGCATCAATGAAGACTTATCTGCATGGCTTTGGCCTTCTGAGTTAGGTTCTATCCAACCAGAGATCATCGCCATCGGGTTCCAAGAGATAGTTGAGCTCAACCCGCAGCAAATCATGAACAGCGACCCCACAAGGAAACAGCTCTGGGAACAAGCAATCAAGAGGACGCTGGATCGGCACTACAGCAGGGACGGGGACGAGAAGTATGTGCTCCTGCGGAGCGGACAACTCGTTGGTGCCGCATTATGCATCTTTGTGAAGGCCTCAGTCCTCCATAACATCAAGAATGTGGAGGGCAATGTCAAGAAGACAGGGCTCTCCGGCATGGCTGGCAACAAGGGCGCGGTCGCGATACGGCTTGACTACGCAAATACCCCCATCTGCTTTGTGACGGCTCACTTGGCAGCTGGGTTTGCGAACTACGAAGAGAGAAACAGAGACTATGCCACCATCGACCAAGGCCTCCGATTCCAGAGGAACAGGGGGATCGGTGACCATGGTAAGATGCCCCAGCTCGTAACAATCGCAAAGTCGCTGACCGTCGTTCAGACTCGGTCATCTGGTTCGGCGACTTCAATTATCGGATCGGGCTCGGCCTGGAGGCTGCCAAAGAGCTCGTGAAGAGGCGGGATCTGGAACGACTATTTGAAAACGACCAGTTGAACCTGCAGATGATGGCGGGCCTTGCATTCCGGTTTTACTCGGAGGCTCGGATCACATTCATGCCAACATACAAGTATGACATTGGCACCGATGACTACGATAGCTCGTAAGTGCTTCCTCGAGAATCTGGAGTGATGCATACCGACGGTAATTCTAGTGAGAAAGCTCGCATCCCTGCCTGGACAGATCGCATCCTTCGAAAGGGGTCAAACCTCCGCCAGCTGGCCTATAACTCGGCACCTCTGCGCTTTTCGGATCACAGACCAGTCTACGCTGTCTTCGAGTGTACTGTCAACATCGTGAACGAGAGGCTCCGGGATAAGATTGGCCGGGAAATCTACGAGCGGCGCAAAGACGAGGTTGGCGGAGACACCGCAAATCTTGCTGGCAATGAATCCGAGGACGAGGATCTGATAGGTTACGACGCCATCGAGCCTGGGCTTCCACCGGCCAGCTCCGATCGCCAGAAATGGTGGCTGGAGAACGGCAAGATGGCGCGATCCTCCATCAGCCCTCCCAAACCGGACAATCCAGCATCCCAGACCATTCTGAACCCGAAGCGGCCAGTCAACCCCCACGTGCCGACTGATGAGCCAGATTGGGTCAGTGTTCCAAGGTCTGAATCCCGCCTCTCCTCATTCTCAAGCATGTCGACGTCACCATATGAGCATGTCAACCATTCGATGTTGCTCTCGTCTTCGGCATCAAGCTCGATGCCCAGGAAGCTCCCTCCTCCCTTTGACACTGCCGCTCTTCCCGCCAAGGTTGGAAGGGTACACATCAACGACGACGCAAAGGGCTCGCAGACAGATGACACGCCTCCTCCGCCACCACCACGGAGACAGACTAGCATGGGTCCTGGACCTGCGGCCGGTTCTGCGGCGGTCTCGATCCAGCAGAAGCGAAAGCCGGTCAATCATACAACGCCCAGCCCTCCTGTTGGACCGAAGTCAGCTGTATCTCAAGCGCAAGCGGCAAAACAGAAGTCCCCGCCACCGGTGGCCAAGAAGCCGGCACATCTCACGGCCACTGTCTCCCAAGAGACTAAAATGTCTGCAAGCGTCGTGTCTGAGGCATCGGCAGTGCATGGTTCAGAGACCCTGTTACCTGACCTCCCTCGTCGTGCTACATCGAGCGTAAACAGCTCGCTGTCCGGCTTGACCCACAGCCTTTCCTCATCACCAGCAAAGCACGGCGGTAGACGAGAAGATGTCCCCCCGCCACAGCCTCCTCGGCGGGTTAACAGCAGCACGAGCATCCCCATTCAAAACCGGATGGCAGCCTTCGGGGGGATACCACTCGTGGGCTTGGCAGGGCCGCAGGAACGAAGAGCAAAGTTACCGGCGAGGAAGCCAACTAATCCAGTTCCTGTGGGGCGAGCACAGAATCCCGCGCAGACGATTGACCTGTTGGGGGATGATGAGGGTATGGAAATAGGTGGATGGGAGGCTCTGAAGCCATCCTCATAGGAAGAGGATGAAGGTTTCTCATGTGTCTCATTTGGTTAAAGCGGCGGTCATAAAAGCGTTTGAGACGGGTATGAGGCGTGGTATTAGGTTCATGACTAAAACAGCAGTTTTTTTAAGAGCGATAGGCAAGCCGGCGTAGGAGTTTGTGATTCGCGGGGATAGAAGTATAAAGCTGCTGGATAAGCGGGCAAAGGAAGAGGAAATCGATCGGTTGCTGAGTGGATGAGGCTCGGTGCTGTGATGGATTCATTGATGGTACCTAACATGTGCACTTGTATGATTGTCCCAATTTGGTGCCTTGAGAAGTTGTATTCTGTATTGGCATCCGCATGACTCCTAAGGTTGTTCTTGGAACACACCAAAGGCCAGAATGCTGTCGTCGTTGTTGGATGCATCAGCCAATTACGCACAAGCCGACGCTAGTCCGTTAACGGATCGGAACAAGCCGAAAGTGATCACCCGGGCTTAACGCCAAGCAACAGTGCCTGCCGAGAGCCGCGGAACGCTAAGACGGAACCCAGATCCATGTCGCCGTGCTCGTGTGGTCAACCACTTTTCACACGGAAGCTGAAAGACACGTCCGACATCGAGCACGGCGGCTGACTCTGTATGCTACTGCCCGCTGAGCAGAGCTCGCTCACGCAACGCGGTCGTATCTCCTGGTCCAGGTGCATGGCTCGCACTGAGGCTGCCGCTTTCCGGTAACACAACGCAGTGTTCTCAAAGTGAAACAGGACACGGGCAGGAGTTCGCTGGTCCGGCTCCCGTTCTCTTCGTTTATTGCACTTGCGCGGGCTACTATTGGTGTGCCAGGCAGAGACTTGAATGTTCATCTCTTCATTGTGGAACAGCAGGCTTGGTTAGGCCCGGAGCGGTCAGTTCGATCTCTCCAGGCGCATTCCTTGATCGGGATTCATCGCTCAGGCTTTGCCGTCGCTTCGATCTCTGGGTGAAGGGCAGTTGTTAGTGCGGATCGACACGTCCCAGGAACAGAGTTGAGAAGAGACTCCCAGAGCCAAGGCTTGTCCGACGACAAGTCAATACGAGAGACTACGCTCCTGTGCCGCACCTATCGACTTCCCGAATCTCTCCAAAACACACAAGCTATGGATCGATCCGGGAATGCCTCGCCTTTGAGCGTTCCCACCCCTCAGAGCCCGCCGGCGCCTCTAGCCTTGTCCGAGTTCATGGCCCAGACAGCCCCGTTCTCCGATACTACAAACCCCTCCGACACACCGCCGTTTCCCCCTGGGGGTTCAAAACCTGAGGTGGTCGAGGAGCCGAGCCGCGTTTCCGAACAAGACAAACCGCCGCAAAGCCAGACTCCGGAGCAACAACAATCACCAGCGCTGCAAGCGCCGCCACGCACCCCCGACAGTAGCCCACCGCCAGCTGATTGGCTAGCTACACGACAGCAGCTCCTTCCCAGAAGGAACCAAGGCAAAAAGGCCGATTGGATCCGCGGATGGAGCCAAGCAGTCAGCATGCACGGTGAAGAAACCTACTGCGCCTGCTCCGAGACCGTCGAAAGCAACCGGGGCCGGAAAGGGAAAGCCAGCGACCTCGCAGGCAACGTGCGGGCCATCCTCCAGAGAGCGGGGAGTCCCTCGAACAACAACAAGCCAGCCGCGCCGTGCGAGCCCGAAGTTTGCCGCAACTGCAGCAGACCAGCCTCACCGCCACCAAGCACAGGTACCAGCCTGGCGGGCGAGAAGTACGGCCTGGCAGGGGGTCGAAGCTTCAGCAAGCGAGTGAGCGAGCTCTTGATGCGCGTGCGGTCGCCACGGCCGAGTAGTTGGAGGAGCAAGTCCGAACACAAGCGGGGAGACTCGGCGGGTGGCGGGAAGATCGCCTGGCTCCCCGAAGAGTGCCAGCCACGATGGGCTACGACAGGCCAGGGGCAGAAGCGCTTCCTGGTACGGCCGCCAAGCCAGCCGGTCCCCGCGCCGGCTATGGCTCCGGCGCACAAGGCGCGGAGCATGGATATCTTTCCGGGACATGCCAGGCGCAGAAGCAATCCCTATAATACCCCATCATCCGAGACCAGCGACTCAGATGCTCCGCGGCCGGGGCTGTCGAGGAGTACGTCGCGCTTGCAGAGGGCGGCGGCGCTGCTGCAGAGGGCGACGAGCCGGCCGAAGGACTAGGGAGCTGGGCTGGCAGAGTCATTTGGGAAGTTGATCAAAACTCCAGCCCTCTCTCCACGCCGTGGTCCAATTCCGGTTCGGCGGAGGTCATGTTGACACTGTTGGGCGGAGGAGGTCCTGTGGCCGTTGATGGGCGATGGCTTGGACTGAGCGTCACAGGCCTGGTGTGTCGTCGACGGATTGGCTCCTGTGCCTGGGCCATCGAGCTTACCACAGCCGTCTCCTGGAACCGGAATACCGGGCTCATACCGAAGCACGAGACGATACCAGTCTGCATCTGGTGTGAGGCAAATACCTATAAACCATTCCCTGGGTATTACTAGCCCTCGCCGCTATGATCCTTCGCACAACACAGATCGCGGGGAATCTACGTTGCAGGATCGACGCCAGATCTTTCAAAGATGAAGAATCGGGGAGCAACATAGATGCACGCCCCATACTGAAGCGAGAAAGGTTCCAGAACCACACCGTGAGACCATCACAAGGCGTGCGATAGCTGATGGCTGTCAGTCTACTGTGTAGGAGAAACTCAGATAGCAAACCTCCCCTGCTGGACGGGAGACGATCCATAAAGATGGGGAGAGTTTGGGAAAGCAAGTTGGGAATAGGGTCAATGTTGTATGGTCGGGATGTCGACTATTGGTTACCTATGACAAAACAACCGTAATAGTATTGCTTAATCAAGAGAGTTGTAGGCATTTTGCGTGCCATACTTCTCTTTCGCGTGCAAGTTGACCGCCTGGCATGGCCTCCCAGTCTGGGGTTGAAGTTAAGCCCATGGCGCGTATACCCTGCTTGGCGGCCAACGGCGCGATACCGCTCGCGTGCAGCAGTGTGTCACGAGGTATCTACATGCCGAGGGAAGGATAAGAGTTGTCCAGTAGTTGTGTTGAAGAAGCAAGGTCCACAGGGCATCTGTAAGGGCCGCTTTTAGCTGCTTAGGTTCCGATAGTTTCGTTTCCCGCTTTTCCACGTACCGTGCCGAGAGTTGCCGAGCGTTCATTAGTGAAGTAACGATGATAGTGGTAGCGTAAGGGGCTGTCAGAACGCCTTTTTTGTGTGTCTTATAGCAGTTTGAAAACGCGATACTATGTTGTATGGATCACCAACCCTTCTCTTGGGTCTCCTCGTGACACCTGTCCCATCCAGCTAGTCCGGTCCCCGCGCAAGGGAAAGAGATGGAAACACAATCACTGCAAGATACTCAAGCGACCTCAGGGCAGGGAGGAAATCACACGAGGTTCCCAGGACATGAGCAAGCCCTTTATAGGGATCACAAACAACGCAATGGAAGAGTAAGAAGACCCATGGGAGGAACTGATCGCTTAGCCTGGGTTTAGATGTGTGTATTGCCCTCGACCTGAAAAGGACGATGGGTTTCTGAATTTGGGTTTCAGCGCTTCCCCATACCAAGTGGGGGGGACTATAGTCCTACCCGAGGGGAAAGGAGCAGAGCAAAAGAGGAAAATCGAGATAAATAAAAGAGGAAATCACCATGCCCTGCATTTTCAGTTCCCCCCAACATCAACCAACTCCCTTGCGCAGTCCTACCCTTTGCCTTGACCATTGTGCGGCTGCAGTTCATTTCCTGCCGGCCAGCCAAGTCCACAGACAAACAAACGACCCACTTCCCCGGTTGACAACTCAGCCCCTTTAGCAGAGCCACACAGACTCCTGGTGGGGCAACAACACCCCCGGGCTCTCACCCAAAGAGAGGAGAGGGGCGCGCGTGGCGGAGGAAAAAAGCAAAGATCGCAACAGTAAGCGCCTTACTGTTGCTCGGGCGCAGGCTCGTCGGCCTTGCCATCGGTGTTCTCCTCAGCAGGCTTCTCCTCCTTGGGGGCTTCGGCCGCGGCGGCCTCGGGCTCGCCGTTGTCGGACGATGTCCAGAGCGTAAGGTTGTCCCGGAGGAGCTGCATGATCAGCGTGCTGTCGCGGTACGACTCCTCGGAGAGCGAGTCGAGCTCGGCGATGGCATCATCGAAAGCCTGCTTGGCCAGGTGGCAGGCGCGGTCTGGGGAGTTGAGGATCTCGTAGTAGAAGACCGAGAAGTTCAGGGCCAGACCCAGGCGGATCGGGTGGGTCGGGGTCAGTTCGGTCTGGGCGACATCGGTGGCGCTCTGCGCGAAGTCAGACATACCCGTCAGCTGCTGCACGGTACATGGGTGATAGGAATCGGCAACCCTACCTTGTACGCCTCGTGGGCAGCGGTAGCAGCAACCTTGCGCTTCTCGCCGGAGGCGAACTCAGCAAGGTAACGGTGGTAGTCACCCTTCCTGTAGACCGGACAAGTCAGTAAATGGTTCTGTTCAAACGCACGCGACGGCCCTGGTCATAAAATACAGATAGTGAGACGTACATCTTGTGGTAGAAGACCTTGGATTCACCCGTAGCGGCATGGGGGATCAGGGACTCGTCGAGGACCTCAAGCACATCCTGGCAGACCTTCTCCAGCTCGCTCTCGATCTTGTGGCGGTACTCCCGGATGGTTGCGACGTGCTTATCGGAGCCCTTGGACTCCTCCTTCTGCTCGATCGAGGAAATGATTCGCCAGCTGGCACGGCGAGTGCCAACAACGTTCTTATACGCGACCGAGAGCAGGTTACGCTCGTCAACGGTGAGCTCGCCGCCGAGCTTGGCGACCTCCTTCATGTAGGTTACCATCTCATCGTATCGCTCGGCCTGCTCGCACAGACGGGCGAGGAAAGTTTTGCTACAATTTTCGAGGTCGGTTAGTTCGCGGGGAGCAAGCGACCGCGGCCTATAGTACAGAGACACACCTTTCGCGCTGTATGCCAAGGTAAGCAGTTAGCAGCTGGTTTCAGGACAGCACGGAGGGGAATAAGGCTGCGCCCGACGCTATCGCAGTGTGCGCGAACCATATCGCCAGGAGGAAGATTGGGGTTTGGCCGAATGTCCGTACCTCGCTTGCCATCTTTATGATAGGCTGTATGAGATATGTGGAGTGGAAATGGATGAATGGGTGTGAAGAAGCAGAAGAGGAGAGTAGTAACAAGTCGCGAGGAAAGTTGGTTAGGTGAAGAGTGTTTGTTTTTGTTGTTTTTGCAAAGTGTTTAGGTTGAAGTGGGTGCAAGTGTTGAGCAAAGGGACTGAGCAGAGGGTCGATGGCTCCCCCTCACCACGCTACGCTAGCGTTAGTGGGTGCTGCCATGGCCATTGGGTCCCTGTTTTTCTCAGCGACGTCGAATGACACAGCGCTCTGCGCGTTAACACGTGACGCCGATGCCACCTTATTTCCCAGCGAAATGGGAGTCCCACCCTAACAAGCACTGGCCGAGAACAGCCTGGTTGCCCTCTCGACAGTGGATGCTGCCATTTTACCGCAACTTCATGTCAATCATTGGAGTGTTAATGTTAATGCTCAACTCCTGTCCTCATCCGGAGAGCAGTACGCATACGAGTGCTGTTTCTGTCTGCAACAAACGCTTATCTCGATAGGCTCTCGCAAGCGGCACCCGGATGTCGGGTGCGGCGTCTCTGTCATCCGCTCGCCCTCAACCAATCCATCCCCGTCATCAACGTTGCTTGCCTTGCTGCCCATGCCATTCGTTGCCAGACAACCTGGAATGGCAGAGAAGCTGATGAGGGGCAGTCTGCACGTCACACTAACGTGAAATGGACGCAACCATGGTCAAAGACATCCCCTTGAGCTCCTTGAGGAGTTGGGCAGCCCCTCCATCCGGTTGGTGCTGTTGGTACATACAACGGATCTCTTATCAACGCCCCGTGCATCCTCGCGGCACAACATGTCTCGTGCCAGGTCTTTTACCGGCACCCAACCTGGATCCCTTCAGCTGGCGGTACGACCATACCTTATCGTTAGAGGTACGGTAGTCACACAGCGAGGCTGCCCGCACGTTGGTTGAACTTTGAACCCCCTTTTCCCTCTGACTATGAGCTGTCTTTTACCAAAATGAACAATAAGCTGTGGAGAGGTCACAAGAAGAAGCCCCACCAAATGTCCAGTCTCTTGAGGAAGGTGGGGCCACACAGAACAACTCACCATGGAAGCGGCTAGAATGCCGCGAGGCTCAGCAGCAGCGTTGCCCTTCCTGTAACACTGCATCAAAAGTCAACAGTCTGTTGGTTGCCTGCCGACCGGCATTCATTAAGGTTAATGACAACATGGAAGGGCGCTCTGAGTTACCAGAATCCGTTTGTTTATTCATGAATGGAAAGCGAACTCCACTGTTTGTTTTCCCCCCATGTTTGTTTCTGGCCTTGTCGTTCAAAAAAGGCCCGGGCCACCCCATTCATCTCCCGGTTCCCGCTCTCGGCGACCCCTCCAATCGGCGGCGCGGGAGGAATTCCGGGCAGTGATGAGAGGAGTCACGCGCCTCGAGAATTCAGGGACCCCCAAACTTTGGCGATGTGCGACCTCAAAGAGGTGAGACAGGAGACGCGGATGTGCTGAGTGGAATAATGATAGTCATACCCATCCCCCACCAGCCAGAATGGGCATAAGTTGCACTCTAGGGTAGACGACTCATATCCCTTTTTCCAGGTTGCTCCATTTGCATAACTAACGAAAAACGAACCGAGGGTAAAAGCCCCCTAGGAGTCACTGATGAGCCAGCGTTGGTTTATAATACAATATGTGTCGCTGGGTAATTATTATCTGAGCTGATGCACGCCATGATTTGTCCTGTTAGGAGCACTACAACCACCTAGTATCCCAAATCCCAAACGCCATGCCAGGTAACTTATGCTGCGTATATCGCATCATACAGCCCGTGATACAAGAAAGCCAGAACGCCAAGACAATCCTGATCATAGATCCCGTATCTCGGGAACGTCGGAGTCTTCCCTGGACGTCAGATTATACTTCTCCCTTCCCCAGTCCACAGGGTCACCTCCAGGAAGACAGAGTCCCAGTCTCCAAAAGTAGTCCCGATGTGCAAACAACAGCTGCCATAACTTGAGCCTGGCCGGGAACCATCCGCGCCTCAAGGCGGGTGTCTCGACCTGTTCCTCCTGAATCTTCCACCGCCCAAGCACGCCTAACACCCGGCTCAGCCAGTCCGACGTTTCGGCTCCCCCCATGCACTCCGGGTCATTGGCCCCGCGACATAACCTCAAGTCATCCGGTCCTGGCGGCAAGTCCGACTTCTCGATGTAAACCTCGCCGGCGTGCGAGGCGTATCCCCACTCGCTCAAGGGCAGCAGCGGCACCGGGTCCCCGGCATGAGTAACCCGACGATAAGGTAGATCCTCACGGGCGCCATCCGCCAGGCCGAATGCCCCATCAATATACTCGGCCAGCTTGTCATTCCCCACCTTCGGCTCGCCGAACGTCGTAACCACCACATCCCTCCACCCCAACCCCAGCTTCAACTCCAGCGCCGCCAGCGCGGCCACTGCCCCTCCAAGACTGTGTCCGACCAAGTGCACCCGGTAGCCGGGATACTTCTCCCTCGCGGCGTGGAGCGCGGGGATCACCACCGCCCTCGCATTCTTCCACGACGCCATGAAGCCCATGTGCACCGTGCAGTTCTCGCACTTTCCACCACCACCAGCTCCGCCCTCGGGAGGAGCAGGGTAAGGGACATACTCCTGCGGCACGGTGCTCAGGTCGACGATTGTGTTGGTGATGCTGTATGTGCCGCGGAACGCCACCACAATCTCCTGCTGTCCTTCCTCCCCGGGAGGTCTGTTGCTGTTGTTGTTTTCTCCTCCTGCTCCCTTGTCACCGTCGTTCGTGCCCCCTGTCCCCGCCCCAGTCCCCGAGTCGATGGCGATGTACCCGCAGCTATCGCTGAGCAGGACGCCCGTGTTCCAGGTGCGGACGAGGCGGAGAGTGGGGAAGTCCTTGCAGCGGGAGACGCACGAGAAGGGCGGCGAGATGCCTGTCGTGCCAACGCAGTAGGTTATGTCGACGAGGCGGGCGGTGCGTTCGAGGGTCGCAAACAAGCGATTTGAGATCCCGCCTGGCCTAGGCTTGCGATGGTCATCATGACTGATACGATGTTGTTGTGACTGTTGCTGCTGGTCGAAAGGAGACGGCAGTGGTGATGGTTGGGGGATGGGATCGGCTTGTGCTGAGAGGCTAGGGAGGAGGGAAACTAGGAGGAGATGCTTTAAGGGCCGCATGCTTCGATGGGTCTACAGAGAATGATTGCGGGCGCAAGTCGAGGAGGTAGGGCGAGTGTAGAATATGCAAGATGGTATACCGAAACCACTTTGTCGGGGAAGCATGGCGGTTGTCTGAGCGTTGGCCCGCGTGACCACCTTCATCTGCCACATGCGGCAGAATCCCGAGACATTGAGGGTTTTCAGAATGCAACGCTGCTGCTCATATCCAATTGTGCTTGATTGGACTTGAGCCAATAGTTCCATAGGTCTTCACTCTGGAAAGCATAATGCCGTCAACATCCCAAGAGGACTGAATCTTGATGACGGCAGTTGTCGATGACGAAAGGGACAGGATGAGGTGCCCGGGTCCCTGGAAGTCTTGGCAGCTAAGGTAAGGCGGCGCCGGCCGCCCACAGGTGACAGGGATTAGCGCCACTGGTGGCTTACAGGACAGGAATCCCCAACTCCCGTCAACCCTTTGAGCACTGCAAGTTTCACTACTAGTACCTCCAACTTTTAGCTACCTAGCAATTGGTCGCTCATGCTGTCAGTGATCATGTGGCTAAGGTCTCGTTATCTTTTTTATGTTTCACCCCGTAGTTCCTCGACCTTCGGACGCTTTTATCAAGGGTCACCCGTGAGAGAACCAGGCATGCCCTAAAACCGCCTCTCCTGCCGGAACGCTACATCCCGCCTCCCGTCTCATGCCCAAGAGCCATCCGCGGATCCGCTCATTTCGGCGTCGGCTGAAGGCTGGTGAATTTGGCAGCTATGCTCTTCTCCGTCGACGAGCAGGCATTGCCCTCTCCAACCGTGCTGTTCTTCGCGCTCTTGCTGCAGATGAGATGAGGCGTCACCGAGCCGGACGCCTCGAATCTGTTGATCCCTGTCAAAATTGACTGCGCGTGTCGGCGGAGGCATCAGAAGGGCTCGATAACTCACTGGCTGTTCTCCGGACAGGCCTTCTCGATCATAGTGAGTCTGTTGTCCTCCCAGATGAACTGGACGACAGTGTTGTCGCAGGCATATCTGGGGGTGAGCCCCTCGGGGCCAACGTTCACCGACGTCGCGTTGAAATGGCACTTGGTCTTGATACTGGTACTGTTATCGGCATAATCGAAGTTGATGACTTCGCTACTGTTGTTGCCGGCGGAGGGCGTCCAGATATAGAAGTCCTGGACCACGAAGGCCTCGGGCAGGATGCAGCCGTCGCTCTCGAGGAGTACCTCGGACATGGCCGACGGAATTTTGTAGGTCGGAGAGGCTGCGGCCAGATGGGCTACAGCCGCAAGAGCGAAGACTAAGCGCAGCATCTTGATCACTGCCAATTTGGGACTGACCAGAGTGACCGACGACGGAGGTGCTTGAACGAATGCGAGCCGAGATATTTCTAGATCCCCGGCTGCAGAACGAGTGGCTGCCCGATTTATTCAAGAAAGGCCCGGCAAAGAGAGCGTGGTGTTACACTGTGGTTGAAGATTCAAGCTTTCAGCCGAGTTCAACTGAACGTGGACTGCTGAACGGGTGATCCTTTTCAGGCTTCCACAAACACACCCATGACGTACAACAGCACAGTACCTGCAGGCCGTTTGTAACTCTTGTGCTGCCAGCCAACCCGAAAGCCGTATCTTGATCTGGATGCGATCGTCCGAAGGGGACGAGGAGCGCGAAAGGGCCTCGCCCAATGTACGGATACAGTACCACCCAGATTGTCAGCTGAACCGTTAGGGTCGACTGAAGACAGCTATCCGCCTCTTGACAAGTTCCATCTTTGCTGAGACTGCGTACAGTTTTTAGGAGATTCACACGGTAGAAGCGTCCAATTGGCTGTTGCCCTCCCTGTTTTGTTTCAAACGTGGGCCGGCAGATCATCCCGTCCCTGATCGCCATCCAGGCTGGTGGGTAAATCCGAATCCGCAACTTCAGAGACTACCTAAACCGAGAGAACTACGCAAACCGGATTGTGGAAGACCAAGGCTATTTCGCAAGCTATACGGCCAGAGAGTTGGAACCCCGTCATGACTGCTTTGGAGTAACCTCAACAGTCAAGTTATGATGTTTTCACGGAACGCGATGAGCAGTCGAGATCGCAGGTCGTTTCCAGCTCCGCCCCGGTCGGCCTTACAAGGTCCAACGCTGTGCAGCTCTAAGGTCATCAATGGCGCATTAGCGACGCTATACCAGCGGCGTCTGGAAGGCCGATGACGAATACCCGAGTCCTGTACGGCCACTGAAATGAGGAATAGTGGCACCACACGACCACAATCGGACTGTAAGACGAGGACATCGTGGTCACGGATAGGCGGAAATACTCGGACTCGAGGCTCGATGCTGTGCTGCAAACATTAGGGGGTTGATGGCAGAGTGACAGTGAAGTCACAGCGATTTGTCGGCCAGCTCGGCGGTCTCTCGGTCAAGGCCGTGGCGAAGTGAGGACCTGTACGCCTGTACAACAGATGGGAAATCCGGTTCCGGTAGGACAGACATCCAAGATTCGGTTGCAGGTCGTGTTCGGGCTCCTGCATTGGACTCGTCAGCGCCATGCGGTGTCAGTGTGAGATAGGGCGATGCCGTTGATGGTCGGGGGGAGAAGGGGAAGCCCTTGAGTGGTCCGGACAACAGGGCTTCAAGTATGGACAGTTCATTGTGCATAAGTTCCTGTCGACTTCGACCAAACACGCGGGATTATCCCTCTCTGTAGGGTGCCTGTCAGTTCTCGGGCAACTGAGAATTGCTGAACGTTCGCGATCGTTGACGTGGCCACAGCCAGTGCAACTGATGTGAACACTGCGGAGCGTAGGACGTATCGCCCGAGGCGGAAAGGAAGAATGATGCCCAGGCCGAAGGCACTCTCCATTCTAGGCTACGTAATGTGCAACTAAGATGGTGGGAGTAGCATCCGTATGCGGGCAGCGGATAGCCTGGGTACTCTATACAGACGCGTCGGCTTACACAGTATCAGGTAGGCAAGCGTCGTCTCGGATTGCGCGCCGGAAGGCACGTTGTTAGGGAGCTGATATCTTTCTATTAAAGGGGCAGAAAAATACATCAAATACGTCTCTTTCTCCATCCTAAGAGCGACAATGAGACACCGCTCTGTTTCCCCAACGCCTTACAATGCGAATATTCCATCGAGTGTCAAACAAACCATTGCGCTGCCATGCAATTTGCATCAGGAAATACCTGGCCCAGATTCGCTAGCTCTTGGAAGCCGGCATTCACTTCTTCCCCAGCCCCAAGAACTTACTCAGCTTCTTCTTAACAGCATCCGAGTCCAGACCACTACCATTCCTGCTCCTCTCCTGCCTAACCGGCTGATTCGACGGTCCCGCGGCAGCACCCTCGTCCTCCTCGTCCGGACCACCCTGCGGAACCTCCGGTACGACAACCTCCTGCGCTCTGCTTGCCACGCTCCCCTTCAAGAATGGCTCCTTACGCGCAGCAGCCGGTACCGAGTCTTCCCAGAGCAAGTGCAACATCTCCCGCCCCTTGAGACGATATCCAGCAATCAGCTTTTTCTCGTTCTCTTGGATGACAGTCTTCGGGCCGGGGAGGATGAGCTTGAACGGCTGGCTGGGATTGGCCATGACGCCGCGAATGGCCTGGTAGAGGAAGGCTCCGGTTTCGTCGGGGCCGACGGTCCACACGGCTGAGGTCTGGTCGGGGAATCGCACCTTAACCTCGACTTTGGTGATTTTAGCGAGCCTGGCTGCTTCCTCGGCTGCCTCGGCCGCCAGTTCCTCGTCGGATTTCAGTCGGGTGTTTTGCGCTCGTTGCAGCAGCTGCTGTTGGCGGAGCTGCGCATGTGCGATCGTTGGCTCGTAGATGGAGTCGTCCTCGTGAGTGCGGGCAGCGGCTGGAGTTGATGACGCGGGCGCTGAGAAGACGCCAGTCGGTTGGAGGGGATCCGCTGGTGCTGCAGTTGCTGCAACCGGTCCATCGACTTCCATCGGTTCACTGTCTCTGCTCGTTTCCACTGGCGCACTCGGCGCCGTTGCCTCGGCGCTCGCTTGCGGGACCGCCTCAGCAGCCCGCGTCTCCTCGGTGGGTACATCATCTGCTTTGGGCTCCTCAGCAGCTACAGCCGCCTTAGACTCTGCCTTCTCCTCAAGTTTCTGCTTCTCTGGTTCAACATCGTTGAGATATTGAGAGATTTGTTGCATAGCCTCGTACAGCGTCCGCTCGCTGAGCTTAAAGCTGACTCTGAGCACGATGCTGCCGGAGCTGATGCCGCATTGTGACAACGTCTTTTGAAGGTCCTCTTGCGCGGAGTATTCTCTCCCCATGATGTTCACCACAGGAGCTTCGTGGAATAGCTGGCCACTGTTCGTGCCCACGGGCACACCGCGTCCTGTGATATTGAGGCCATTCTCTGTGCTCTCAAACTGCCGCAACACCTTCCACAATGACATGTCGCTGGGAAGCTTCTTGGTGTAACGCTGGCCATTGACATCAAGGGCGATAGACACTACCGAGGCACTCTTCGACTTCTGCACGAGCTCGAGCTTGGCGCCGGGACCAAGTCCTGATGTCCGGTACTGGCTGGACAGGTCGACAAGCTTCTGTTTGTGTCTATGTTTGTTGGTTAACTCCCTTGCTGAAGGTCATTGAGACGGGTTGCTACCTACTTGAGCTCATACTTGTCGCTCTTCAGGTTCAGCTTCTTACACGCTTCATCCAGAACGTCGACCAAATACGTCCCTGGTGTGACCTTGATCTTGGCCCGCCTGAAATCCGTCGATACGACCTCAACATGCGCGGCCATTTTGAGAAACTTTGAATTGCAGTTGGAATCAGGTCGTCTTAGGCAAACAGTCAGTGTTGCCCCCTTGAACCGAGCCTGAGCTCCCCAAGCAGCCAGCAAGTTGTGGTGAGCTGTCCTAAGCCCACGGAAGCTCCGGAAAGCTTCTGATCACTCGAGAGGGCGATTATGTATTTGGACGTATATTCAGCGGGTGGGTTGGGTTTGATGATTAGGTCGCGTCTTATCCAGCCACAGACGGACGGGAGCAGGGCACTATGTAAGGCAGGCCCTGGGAAATGCTCGCGTATGTATTCAGTTGCCGTTAGTATAGCTGAAGGGGCTCAAGTATTAAGAAAGAAAATCCTAGGAATGCTATCGCTCAGTTGCTCAATGAGTATCGAAATCAATGGAATACTAAGGACTCGTCATCGGCCTTGACGACTGGGAGCCTGGAGGATGGAGGGGCAACTCTGCCACTAACGTTATGAGACGCCACAGCAGATAGCGGGGAGCTCATCCCAGCTCTTAGTGCCATCAATTACCGCCTTTCCTCCCCAGGGTCGCAGCGGCCACCCTTGCTGCTGCCGACCGCGCCAGCTGCGTGCTGCCTTGCACGTCAGCCCCAGTGCAGCCTGTCAGCTGCAGCTCCAACCCAACCACAAGGCTGATTGATGCGAGAGCTTCAACAACACAGGCCGACCCGACCTCACTAGACACCCGATTGACGATTCATCCGCATCGCATCCTTGGGACAGATTTAGCGATACCACGAGCTAAATTGACGTCTCCTGTCGGTTCTCGTTCATCAGCAGGTCGAGAGTCCCGTCCCGCCGCTCGAACCCCCGTCTGGTGCTCCGGATTCATCAACGACCGCTACCCAGCACATCTCATACATAACCAAGATGGTATGCCACGCCCCATCCCAAATCTCTCTCCCAGATATCTTCATTAACACCATATTCGCAGGCGTCACCTTTCTCAATAAGTACCGACCCCACCATGACCTTCCCTCCCTGCTCCGGCCCGATGAACCACTCTCTAACCACGATAAACTCGCTCCCTTAAAACAGACGGCGGCGCCTGCGTCGCCATGGTGGGCAAGGACTGCGTAGCCATAGCATGCGACCTGCGGCTCGGCCTGCAGGCGCTCACGGTATCCAACAACTTCCCCAAGATCTTCCAGTACGGCGACCACGTGTTCCTGGGGCTGACGGGGCTGGCGACCGACGTGGCGACCATGTCGGACCTGTTCCGCTACAAGGTCAACATGTACCGGCTGCGCGAGGAGCGGCACATTGCGCCGCGCACCTTCGCCAACCTGGTCAGCAGCAGCCTGTACGAGCGGCGCTTCGGCCCCTACTTCGTCAGCCCCGTCGTGGCCGGGCTGGAGCCCAAGACGGGCCAGCCATTCATCTGCGGGTTTGATAGCATCGGGTGCATCGATTTTGCCAAAGACTTTATTGTCAGCGGGACGGCGACAGAGCAGTTGTTTGGCATGTGTGAGAGTCTTTGGGAGCCGGATCTGGTAGGTTGTTTACTGTCTGCTTTGGTTGGGGTCGTTTTTTTCTGACAGATGGTACTACACAGGGTCCGGATGCGCTTTTTGAAACTATCTCGCAAGCGCTCCTCAACGCCGTCGATCGCGATGCCCTCTCCGGCTGGGGCGCCCACGTCTACATCATTGAGAAGGACAAGGTGACCAAGAGGTTGTTGAAGGGACGGCAGGATTAGAGGCGTTTTGGGGAGGTTACGGAGTCGGTAGGAACCACGGAAGCTGCGGTCTTGCGATGGCTGGGCTGGGCATAAGAGGCGTTGTACAATAGGGCATTCAGAGTCCCGGGACGACTACATCAAGAGACAACGCATAACGACGTTATTCTGAGACACCACTGCTTAAGCCATAAAGTTTCCACATCTATCACCATGTGGTTATGTTTCATTATCTACTATACAAGTCTACGCATTTATATACGCCAGCCTCCGCTCTATTGCTCCTTCTTCACCTTGGGCAACCTGCGAGCTGCACTTTGAACGAAAACTGTCCGCTCCACAAACTTCAGACCCTCATCAATAAAGCTGCGAGATTGTCAGTGATGATCAGCAAATCGGAGAAACTGCTAGGAACTCACATTACTGGCGCGCTGATAGCAAGCACTGCCCTCCATTCGGTCCAGTTGAGCGGTAGGATGGAGAACAGTGTCTGCAGGAACGGAGTGTACAGCAACATAAAGTGTAGCGCCATAGAGAGCCCAATGGCATACACGAGCATCATGTTCTCCCACAACGGGAGCGTCAGCAGGGACTCGCTCGACGAGAGGGCGTTCATGGCGTTGAACATCTCAATGACGACCAAGATCGAGAGCGAGACAGTCGAGCCGGCCTTGGCCATCTCGTTGGTGAACATCTCGCAACCAATCTCTGGGAACTCGTGGGAGCAACGGTGGAAGTGTGACAGCTGGTAGAAGCTGATCTGGGGTCCCCCGGAGTAGAACATGAACCACCAGGCATAGCCAGCCACCGTGGCAAGACCGACATAGGTCCCAATAATCAGGTACCGGAAAAATAACCAGCCGCCGATCAAGGCCTCATCACGCTTCCTCGGCTGCCGCTTCATGATGTCATGGTCGGGTGGGTTGAAAGACAGGGCGGTAGCCGGGAGACCGTCGGTAACCAGGTTGACCCAGAGGAGCTGTACAGGAATAAGAGCCTCGGGCATGCCCAACGCAGCCGTCAAGAAGATGGAGACAACCTCGCCGATGTTGGATGAGATCAGATAGCGAATGAACTGCTGAGTGTTGTTGTAGATAGAGCGGCCCTCTTCGATGGCGACACCAATGGTAGCGAAATTGTCATCGGCCAGGACCATGTCGGCTGCGAGCTTAGACACATCCGTACCCGACCCCATAGCCACGCCGATGTCAGCCTTCTTCAGAGCGGGTGCGTCGTTGACACCGTCGCCAGTCATGGCAACAACTTCGCCAAGCGACTGGAGCAGGTCCACCAGCTTGGACTTGTGAGTGGGTTCAACACGAGAGAAGAGGGATGCGTTCTTGGCCGCCTCGAGCTGCTCACTGGGGCTGAGGTTGTCAAACTCGCGGCCCGTGAAGCTCTTGCCGGTCAGATCCTCATAGGGACCAAACACGCCAATCTGACGACAGATGGTCTCTGCTGTATTGCGGTTGTCACCGGTGACGACGATGACGCGGATACCGGCATCCTTGCACTTCTGGATAGCAGCAGGAACCTCCGGCCGAGGAGGGTCCAACATACCAACGAGACCGAGGAGGGTGAGATTCTGTTCCAAGGCGGCATACTCGGCGGTGGATTTGGCTTTATGAAGAAGAGGATCATCGTTGACCTGGTCACGGCTGGCCAGGGCGATGACACGGAGGCCCTGATTTCCATATTCGACCACCTCCTTCAGGAGAAGGTCGGCGAGCTTGCGATCCATAGAAACCTTCTTCCCATTGCGTCCCAAGAGAGCATGGGTGCATCGTTCGATGACGGACTCGGGCGCGCCCTTCACGAAGAGCTTCTGCTGGGACCCGTTCTGAACAAGGACCGACATACTCTTCCGGTCGCGGGAGAACTCGTAGGTGGCAAGACGGCTGTACTGCTTCTCGTACCAAGAGCTGGCGTAGTGCACGCGGTCCTTGGAGTTGCAGTCCTCAGGAGCACAGGGGCCAATCTTTTCGACCATAACCCGCAGAGCACCCTCGGTCGGTTCACCCACATTGGAGTAGGTTGCCGACTGGGCGTGGTAGTCGAGCCGGGCGTCATTGCAAAGAGCAGCAACTTCAGTCATCTGACGGACTGTAGTCGATTCTTGGGTAAGATCTGGAACCACCTTGCCCTGGAATTTGATGTCGCCTTTAGGTTCAAAGGTCGTGCCCTCAACGTCGAGCTCGTCCAGGTCAGTTCCGTCGTTGTTCAGATAAACAATCTTGCTGACGCTCATCTGGTTCGTAGTCAAGGTGCCGGTCTTGTCGGAACAGATGACGCTACAGCTTCCGAGCGTTTCGACCGAGGGCAAGCTCCGCACCACCGCGTTCTTGGCAGCCATCTTGCGCGTTCCCAAAGCAAGACAGGTGGTAATGACGACAGCAAGGCCTTCGGGAATCGCAGCAACGCCAAGCGACACAGCAATCTTGAGATAATAGATGGCGCCCTTCGCGAAGCTTCCGTGGCTGGGGTCGCTGAAGTGAGGGATGTTGATGAGCCATACCAGGACGCAAATGACCGTGATCACCTTGGCGAGCTGGTCGCCAAAGTCGTTAAGCTTCTGTTTCAGCGGGGTCGGCTCGGAGATCTGGGCGGTGATACTCTCGTGGATGTCGCCAATGGCCGTCTTTGAGCCGGTCAAAACGACCACCGCCTTGGCGCGGCCAGTCACGACGGTAGTTCCGGAGAACAGCATGTTGACCTGGTCCTGAAGCACCGCCTTTTCATCGTTGATGACGGCACGGCAGTCCTTCCCCACGCTCTCGCTTTCTCCAGTAAGGATGGCCTGGTCGACGGCGAAGCTGTTGCTTTCGATCGAAATGAGCCGGCAATCAGCGGGGATCCGGGCGCCAACAGAGATATCCACGATATCGCCTGGCACAAGCTCCTCGGCCTTGATCCGGTGGATCTGCCCATTGCGAACCACGTTGGCCTCGTTGGCCGAGTATTCCTGCAGCGCAGCAATCGCCTTCTCGGCGCTGCTCTCCTGAGACACACCCACAACAGCATTGAGAATCAGAATGGTCAGGATGACGACCGGGTCGACAAATGCGCTCCATCCGCCCTCCTCTTCAAAAAGCGCCAACACGAACGAGATTGCGGCCGAGCCGAGAAGGATGATGACCAGCTGATCTTTGAACTGCTCAAGAATCAACTCCCAAAGAGGAGTGGGCGGTTCCTCGGCGATTGCTGTACCAGAGGCTGTCAGTCACGGCGCAATAGATCCGACTTAGGGGACACGCATGCGCACCATTCTTGCCGTATTTGGCTTGTAACTTCGAGACTTGCTCATCAGTCAGACCAGTCGCCGGGTTCACCGCCAGGGTGTCAAGCACCTCGTCGATCGATTTTGCGAAGGCGTTCTCCATGTTTACGGGCGAGCAGGCCCCTGGCTGGCAGCGGGGTGTGTCTTAATGAAGAGCGGCTTCAGAAAGGGAAACGAAACAAACCCTGCAATTCCTCCGTACCTAAATGCTTCCAATTCAAGGAAACGAAAGAGTCTATGAAAGCACCATGGGTGATAAATGACTACCAACAGCCTCTTCAAGTAAACGGAGGTGCTGAGCGAGTGGAATGGGTTGGAAAACAAGTGCAGTCCTAGTTTCGTTCTAAATCCATCTGCGCGACGTGTCCAGTTTAACCAACCTGTCGCCGCTCGGCACCTTTTGGGTGGAGGCCGAAGCTGACATATGGCCCCTGTCGAGGCACCAACCCCCGTTGGCTGGCGCCCCACGCTCCGCTTGAGCCTGCTTCAAGCTTCAAGGTCCCGGTTCCTCAGCCCTGCATGTCTGGCCCGTCTACAGAATTTACCCAGCACAGAGGCAGCCAATCACAGCCCTTTCGAGCAGCCGGATGTCGAAAGAAGAGCAACACAGCTCGACGTGTCCAGATGTTCGGACCACGGCACAGATGGTAAAACGGCTCATGATACCTCGAAGACAGTATAGAGACTTGGAATACTCGAGCTCTCTTTGATTGTTGGTTACAGAAAAGGTCACTTTCATGGGTCTGTAAGCACCGAGCAGAACAGGAACAGCCTTGAAGCGCTGCAACCAAGGTGGCGGGGGTTCGAATCTTCTGGTGCTGTTGAGCCACATTCGAGCCAGGGCACTGTTTGGCCTGTCCAAAACGTAGCAGCCGAACGATCTGGGGTTGACTTGAGTTTGCGGAGAAGGCCGGGGCATGTGGCAACTTGTATATAATTCGATATGAGACAATCTGGGAAGCAGAGGCCGGGAATTCTTCGGATCCGTATAAGAGGTTGATTCCAGGGGGGTTGTTGTCGAGATGCCAAGAATGGGCACACACCCTCTGACCAGAAAAAGCCGTACATACGCCAAACATCAAGACGGAACGCGAGTTCACTAGTAGATCTCATTCTTTTCTTTTCTTCCTCCCCTTCCTCTTTCTGTTCTTTCTTCTCCTTCATTTCATTTTCCCCTTTTGCTTTCTTTCTTTTTAGATTTAATTCAGTATGCTTGAGTCTTTATTGCTTAAACCGCCGGGGTAGTTTGGTGGACGGCTTTTTTTGATCATAGGAGGCACAACGGGGAACTGGAGCCAAAAGTTTACCCCGCCAATCCCCACTTCAAACTGAGAAAGTCAACAACACGATCAGGCAGAACAGCGCGATCGATGCTTCGCCGACTCAGCTGAGTCCCTAGATTTCAGAGAAGCCACAATCAAGAGATACCCGGGGTTTTTACTCGGTCAAATTCTCTTTCACTTCCTCAACACCCCTTTGAATAACCAGCCTTCCACCATGGCGCCCCCAACACCCCTCGTCATCGCAACGCAGGCTGTCAACCGCCTGGTGAAGGAGGAGGCATACTACCACAAGGAGCAAGCAAACCAGGAGAGGCGCATCAAGAAGCTGGAGGAGGACATCGAGACCAGTAGCCCCGACCTAGACAGCAATGCCGACTACATCCTCAAGCAGGAGGTAGGTCCTTCCCTACATCATCCAATTCGGATGATTGTCCCAGTCAACCTGTGACTAACCCTAACCCTCAATCTAGAAAACTGCCCTAGAGGAGACCAAGGCCGTGTTTGAACCCCTGAAGAAGCGCATTGTGGACGCGGTGCAGAAGCTCGAGGAGCAGGTCGCCATCTCGGAGAGTGATGGGACGGCGGAGGAGGAGGAGCTGAAGAAGGCGAAGGAGGCGCTTGAGGCGGGGCAGAAACTTGCGAAGGAAGAAGGACAGGAGGAGATATGATACAGAAGGATTAATTCATTGCATGATATACACCGCAAGTAACGCATTCATAACCATGGGCAAAGCTGCTCCCTATGGATATCAAAACTCCCTTAGCCGGATACGACGGGACTACGTGGTGTCCATGCTATCTCCTTCCTCCCTGCCAATCACGATCTGCGGCGTGTCGTCCGCCGGAGGCGGTGTCAATGGGCTGTCGGGTTCGGACTCATTATCCTTGGTGTCAGCCATCTCGACATCCTCGCCCTCCTCCACCTCACCTTCCCGCACCGATTTGGTTTCCCTGTCCACAGAGCCCTCACGGCTCCCCATCTGGCTACCAACCTGCCAAAAACTCGTCCCCATATCGGTCGCTCGCTTGGCAGTGACACTCTGGCTATCGTTCCCGGGCGCGGGGCTCTCTCTGGCGGGCGTTCTCCCACCGGTCGTCGACACCGGCCGCGGCGTGCCCCCAATATCACCATTCTCTGCCCCGCTCTTCGGTACCAATCCATTCTCCGGCCGCGGCGTCGATCCCCGGCTGGCTATTCCCGAAGGTCGCGGCGTAGCACCTGCCTCGTCATCGTCCATCCCCTCTCTCCGCTCCACCTCCTCCTTCTCATCCCGAATCAGCCTCCTCAGCCGCATGCTCTCATCCATGATCCTAGCAAACTGTTCCCTCCTCTCATTCCACGTGACCCCGTACGCCTCCCGCTCAACCTCGAGCTCGGCAATCTCCTCTTCCAGCTTGCGCAGATTGGCCGCCTGCTCGGCGCGCGCGCGCAGCGACGGGTTGCTGGTGATGGCGTCGGCGAGCTCGTCGAACTTGCGGCGCTGGGCGAGCGTCGCGCGCGCCTGCTCGAGTTGGGTGCGCAGGTGCGCCGTGTTGTCGCGTACGGACTGCGACGCGGTGAGAATGCGCTGCCGCTCGGCCGCGTAGCGCTCGCGCTCGCGCTCGTTGGCGGTCAGCAGGAACTGCAGGCGGGCGATGCTGCTGTCGAAGGCGGCGAAGTCGAGAGTGATGTCTTCCTTGAGCTGGGCGAGGTCGACCGAGGAGAGGGCGTCGCCGCCGGGAGCGGGCGACGCGCCATCGCGCTGTTGCTGGTTGGGCGGTTGTTGCTGTTCCTGGGGGTTGCCGTTTGTCTCGGGCGGCGGTGTCGGTGCCTGGCGGGCTCGCGCGAGAGTGAGTGCATGGAGAGAGTTGAGGCGCTTGGTGACGCGCTTGAACGGTTTTTCTTCCACGTTAAGAAGGCGAGACTTGTGAAGCTCGTTTTCCTCTTTGTCGTCGAGGAGGCCCCAAGACGCCATATTGCAGTAGGATAAGTTCTGCCAAAGTAGAGAAATGCGGTCGAGGTCGACGAGCCCAAATGCACCTTGGTAAGAATTATCAACCGGCTAGATTGTGTCGTACTGGGCGGGATCTACGATGGTTTGGGTAAAGGGTCGGGAGTAAAGAAGCCTCATGGAACCTGAACCCTTGGCATACCAAAACGATTGTGGTTCTGCATGTCACTGGAAATACCGTACAAAGCATCCATACAAACAGTACCTGTAACTTACAGCTTTTTTAGGTTGTCAATTCCCAAGACCGGCCTCAGAGTCTCAGCAGAGTCAGAACATAACACTAGTAACTTTAACTGGCACTGCTGCTCAAACATGACATATCGCCGTACCAGAGCTCAACGATACATACTTTAACACTACCTATAGAAAGGCGGAAAATAAGTTTCCTGAGTCAGTCTGATTATTGATGGGTGAGTGGACAGTTGAGAGTGTACAGGCAGAACAGCATGTGCTGTATATTGTACAGTACAGTGCAGTGACCCCCTGAACGGATTTGGCTAGGCTTCAATTTTGATGTCAACCTTAATTGGGATAGTCTGTGAGGTATTTAAAGAAAGCAATAACTAGAAGAAGAAGAAAAAGAAAAAGAAGCAACGCAATGCTAACGCCATTCTGAGGATTTATCGTGTTGCACCGAAGAGTCCACCAAACCCAATGCAATGTGTACCCAGCAATAAAACAAACACTGGCTGATTGCAGTGAACTACGGTACCTACAATAGGATTACTAGTACGGAGTACCGTTACCGTCAGGAGCTAGGCAGGTAACCCGCTGCGAAGCAGTTTCACGTGCCAGGCACCAGTTGCCTCTTTCGGGAGTTTAAGTGGCGCTGAGACCTCAGCGTCGACGACAACAGCTGGAGATGGCATACATCGGACCAACGATTGTGTCATGTCCCATTGTGAGCTAGGTAATTTCTAGCGGGAATTGACGTCGACAAAACATCTGAATTACGAATCTTCTCAACAGTAAGCATCACATGGCCATAGCACGGTCCCAACACACGAATCATTGTTGACCTCGAGGCCGTGAACACCGGGTGATGACGTTGTAAGTGTGCCACGGACTCGTCCCCAGACCGTAAATGCTTGCTGACTCACTTTTCAGGTGTGTCCCTGAAGATATATTCATCAGGTTACCCCCCTCCTTTGTCCAAAATGACTGGCCCCCGTTCGCTTGCGGAAATGGCATTCAGAGTCGTCATGGCCAACGTCTCTGCGATCACAAGCCTCGCCGGCATGCCCGTTGAGTATGCTAAGAAAGTACTCAGGGCCGTGAAGTCGGCCGAACACCTCCGCCTCTTGGAGGTCAGTTGCGAAGGCGACGACCTCTACAGCAACGAGTGGCCGGAGCACTGGAAGCGGCTCATCAAGCACGACTTTCCGGCGCTCTCCGCCAAGCACAACTTTGTGCCCAAGGATCCGAGATCCTGGCACAAAGTTTACCAACGATACAAGAAAATCGACGAGGAACAACTCGCCGCCGCCACCGAGAAGCTGACCCAGGACATGGCCGCCAAGGTGGAGCAGGAGAACTCTCGCCGGGCCACCTTGCTTTCCGCGTCTCAAGGCGAGAAGCTGACGCGCAAGAGGCGCCCCAGGGGCATTTTCGCGACCGGTCCGCGTCCCCCTCCGTTGAGATCACTAAGCGTTTTCCAAAAGACCCGGCAACAGGTGGCCGAAGAGGCTAGGCGCTTCCAGCTCCCAACGCCGACTGGCGTAGGTACCCCCTTCCACCTATCTGTACATTGATGATACGGCTAACATTGTTGGTAGCAACTCAAGGTTCCTGAGGGCCAGCTCAAGAAAGCTCCCGCAGCCATGGTCGAGGATGCGCGGAGAAGGAGTCAGCCATCCTTCCTAGGGGTCCCGGAACCGGTCTCGCACACGAGGGAGTACGATCAGCACTGGCGCCAAGACAAGGAGCAACGCCTCCTCCGTTCAAAAATCGAAGCAAAGCCACCCACAACGAAACCCCACCCTCGGGCATACGTGGACGTTCTCGAATTTAGCGACGATGAAGACACCCGCGACAAGGACGACGACCTTTCCGACGATCGTGAGACAGAGAAGCGCCATCCCCCGTCTTCTCGACCCACACCACCAGGGAAGAGGCCTAGCCAATCTCCCCAGACACATCTCCTTTCCGCGGCCCCGACGAACAAGAAAACCCAAAAGCCTCCTCCTCCATCTCGACCACCCACCAAGGGACCTCGCACAGCTGTTCGCGTCGGCCCCACGTCAGAAGAATCTCCCACCGCGGCACAAATGAAAACGAAGAGCACATCAGCACCAGCGCCTGCTCCACGCGGATCTCCGACGAGCCTGCCCGCTCCGGTGGGCCCCCCTGCATCCCCGAAACGGGTCGCCATTCCATCAACCTTGGAGGTCGTGGAGCGTCGCCGGCTCGAGCCTGACGCATCCAATCTCCCACCTCAGTTCCGCATGACACTGAAGCGGAAGCGACCGACCGCCGATATCTTCATGCTGCAGCCCAAGCGAGCACGCCGTCCCTAGTTCCGGTTGTTGCCCACGCCCGGGATACGGAAAAGAAGCCAGGTTCGAATACAGGATCCTTACGGATGGTGTGGTATTTGGGGAAGAGATCATGTTTCAATGGACATGATGAGAGGGCAGGATGGAGACGACAGGACGGAGACGACAGGACGGAGACGACAGGATGGAGACTGACATGGGAAGGGTTAACTAGAGGGTTCTCTACGGGTTATGGAGTTTGGTGACGGGTCACTATCTGGACGGATACCCTCGGTTCTCGGCAGACGATATGGAAGGATATGGCAAATGGTTTACAGCGGAATATCACATCAGGAGTTCCTTGGAAGGGAGATATTGGAGTTCTATACATCGGGTATCTTTGATGCCGGCTAGTTCTCGACCAGGTTCAATGGGAATGGCATTTGTTTTCACTTCAAGTTCCATACCTATGTACGTAGATGTTGAATGGTGTTTTCTCATGTTTCAAGAACTATGGCGCAAGGGCCAAGCATGGATCATCCCGAATATTTCGAGGTAGTAATATTGTGTATTTCCCCATGGAGAGCTGTGCCCCGTTGTACTCTGCCGGCTCGGTCAAATCGCTGGAATCAAGAAAGCAAGCCTTTTACCTGCTCCCCGCAGCCATTCCAAGGCCCAAAACAACAGCAACAGCGAAGCAACTCGAGACAGCTTGACTGGTACCCCAGGGCCGTGACACAGAAGGGCGTCAACCCAAGCTCTATTGCTGTTCTTTAGGGAAACTCAACGCTGATGGACCGACTGGTAGAACAAACTCCATCTCTGCTGCGGACCTAAACCCCTGACTCCCTCATTGCCCACCTCTAAGCGCCAGGACCAAGTGCAGTGTGGCACCGCCCTCGAGCTGGTAGTCATCCGCCGTCTTATCATCGACCCTGTGTGGTTTCAAGTATCGTTTGAGTTTGTTCTCTTCGACGTGGAGCTAAGAGAGGCAAGAGACAGAAATCAAATCAACTTACATCTGCTTGCCGCCGTAGATGAGACGCTGCTGCGCGGGCGGGATGCCCTCCTTTTCCTCGACTAGCTCCTTGATCTTGGAGACCTTTCTCACTACGTTAGCATGTCAGTAGACCGGCTGATTGTGATTAGGCACGCACCGGATCAGAGGGATCGACGTTGAGTTCAATCTCCTTGCCAGTGAGCGTGCGGACCCTGGGCGGTGCAAGTCATGTCAGTCTCGGTGTGAATGCTGCGGGGCACTGCACACATACTTGATACGCATCTTGGCGGTCTGACTAGCAACTGCTCCTTATTGTTTATTGCTTTTCGTTCTCACTGAGGATGAAGTAAGTCTTCAAATGTCCTGGATAAGCACGGCCGAGTCACGTTGGTCCACAATATCAGGATCGGTACCGGGAACTGGCAAGTGGGCTGAGGGAAGCTGCTGCAGTCAATCGAAGACGGGAGTGCGAAGGAGGGGTAGTGGGGTAACCACAGGGCAGGTTCGATGCCGCCTTGTGGTTGCCTTCCCTGTTGCAGTCTGGGAGTGGGACCATGAACTTTCCAGGGTTCAAGCGAAACGGGGGAGCTGCTGGAAAATAAGTACGGAACATTTATAGCAGGATTATGATTCACCCTGAAATGGTTTGTCAGCCACGGATTTCAAGGGAGACGGTTTGCTCCTTGGCCCTGAACATGGGTACTGGGTCACGCAAGCTCCAGGCACTTCTGGCTTCTACCATCAGAGCGGCCAAAGACAAATCCTCCACTGTTTCTCGAGCCAGATCAAAACACTTGTGGTTCCAGTGCTCCAATGCTCCACAAACATGCCCTGCCCAAGAAAGATCATGTTGTTACACTGGGAACTGCTGGCATCGTCCAATATACATACAGCGGAGATTGTCATTGCCTCCAAGTCGACACCTGTTGTTCCCTTATTTCTTCTCGTTATCCTCAAACACATTGAGACCCAAGCCCTCCGAATCGAGAAGCAACCTGTTCTTGCCGCCTGCCTCCTGCAGAAGCGCCGCGATCGCCCGAGCATTCTCCAGTTTCTTCAGCTCCACATATGCCTTGTTCTTCTTGATGGCCTCGCCAATGAGCTCCGCAGAACGGGCCTCACCCTGTGCCTTGACCACCATAGCCTGCTTCTCCTGCCGGGCCTTGTCGACAATGAATGCGGCCCGCTGGGCCTCCTGCTGAGCAACCTGCTTCGCTTCGACCGCCGCCGTGAACTCGGGGGAAAAGGCGAGGTGCTGTGATGCGGTCAGCAGAATCCAAGAGCAAAATCAGCTCGATCAACGACATACCGTCAGTGACACATCGTCCAGCAGGATGTTGAAGCGTGCAGCTCTCCGGGCCATGGCCTCCCTCACCAGCCTGGCGACCATCTCTCTCTGGGTGATCAACTGGCTGGCATTGAACTGAGCCACAACGCTCTTCAGCACCTCGTTGACGATCGAGGGGAGCACCCGCTCATCGTAGTCCTGTCCGAGGGTCCGGTAAATCTGGGGGAGGGCCTTGATGTCCGGTCTGGAGAGCACACGGCAGGTAATGTTGACCATTTGAAGATCCTTCGTTCCCGTCAGGGAAGAGACGTTTCTCGGTTTCGCTCGGACATCGTAGACGATAGGCGTTTCGAACCATGGGATGACAAAGTGAGTACCTGAAGGCGCATTAGGTCGGACCTCAAACATTGATGGACGGATGAATGTCACCTTCGCCGTAGATATCCTTGCTCACACCGCTTATTCTCCGGTACTTAATCGCCCTGTGACCACCATCGACATTGAACAGGGCGTTTTGGAAGATAAGGGCGCCGCCGCCGAGCAGGAGGAGACCGGCGAGGCCGCCGCCGAGACCCCGAGGGGAGCCGCCGCCGGGAAATCTACCTCCAGCCGGGAAGCCTCGGCGACTGCCAGCCCTAGCAGCTTCTCGGAGCTTGTTGGCGTACTCCTCGAATGGGTTGCGGTTGGACATCTTGTCTGGTGCTGCAATGGCTTGAGGCTCGCTGCAGTCTGCAGCTCGGTTTCGTCGGCGGCGAAAGAGCTTCCGTCACTGAAGCGTGCTTGGCAGGTCGGTCCGTGCACACACGATCAACATTTAGCTGACCCTCACGCGTCAGCATTCCAACGTGTCAAGCTTTGGCCACCATCTTTTACAGTAAGTGAGCCCCACAATTCTGCTGCTAACGTTAAGTGGATCCCTGCTGTAAGGTACGGTACCTTACCCTATATGTACACAGTACCTACTTGGTACCTACTTACTTCAGCTTTCATGCCTCAACCTCCATCATTTTTCAGGGAACTCATCGCCAAAGTCTACTTGTGCTTCTTTTGGCTTGACTTACGCAAGGAATCTCACGCGAGGCTAGAAGGGAAACGAGATTGGAAGAAGCCTATAGTAGCCCACTTCTGCTGAAATCTTATTGTTTCTCCTGCCTTTGTTCCGCCCAGCGCGCTCAAACTCATCACCTGGGGTCATCAGACTTGATCACAAAAGTCCTCAACATTACATTGTGTTGCTGGCTATACACATCGCTACGTGTCTGAACTGCTGGCCACATAGCATTAGTAGCACTTTTATCTGCGCTGCAGCCGGTTGCTTGCAGAGCGTTTGCTGAGCTCTCAAAATGTCTACTCGGCAACCTTCCCGTGTTGTATTTGTCGGAAACATCCCCTATGGTGAGCGCGCATGCCGGTATCTGTCGCGGTCTGAAGCTTGCTGACACTCCCGGTGCAGGCTTGACGGAAGAACAAATAACAGAAATCTTCAGCGGCGCCGGCAGGGTGCTGAACTTCCGCTTGGTCTACGATCGCGAGACTGGTCGGCCAAAAGGGTTTGGCTTCGCCGAATTCCCAGACTACGGTGCGCACCTGTAATTCTCTGATCGTACAGACCGAACGATTACTGACATCCCCTCCAGATTCCGCGGCTTCAGCTGTACGGAATCTCAACGACTACGAGATCATGGGTCGTAAGCTTCGCGTCGACTTTAGTAACGAAACGGTCAACGATGACGAGAACCGCGACCGTGATGGAGGAGTATGTCATTCCCAGTTTTTGCCCCGACTTCCATGCGATACTGATCACCTTAATCTAGACTGGCGCCGCAGCTAGCAGCTACCCGCATGCCTCTGCTACGAACGGCGGCAGCACAAGCGCCCCGGCTCCAGCAGGAGGCAGCTCTTCCCTGCCTCCGCTTCCCCAGGGCAAGGACCTACCCCCGGGCGTGAGCTGCACCGACGCCATCTCTCGCACGCTCAACACGCTCCCGCCGGCCCAGCTGCTCGATATTCTGCAGCAAATGAAGACCCTCGCCACCACCGACCCGGCCCGCGCCACCGAGCTCCTTACGCAAGCCCCGCAACTCAGCTACGCCATCTTTCAGGCGCTGCTCATCATGGGCTTGGTCTCGCCGGACGCGATCAACTCGGTGCTCGAGCCCGGCGCAGCCGGTGCCGTTCCGCCGCCGGTACCCGCAGGGTACGGACCCCCCGCTACTGCGACACCACCGACTGCCGGAGCAGGCGGTTATGCGCCGCCTCCTCCCGCAGCCGCGCCAGCTGCGGCTGCCCAGGCGGCGCCGGCGGCCCAGGACCCGGAGATGCTGATGCGTGCTGTCATGGAGCTGCCGCAGGAGACGATCGACATGCTGCCCGAGGCGGAGAAGCAGCAGATCATGGCGCTGCGGGCTAGCTACGCTGCGCAGACACGCCGCTAGATAAGGCAAGTGCTGGCAAGAAATATACCGATGGATTTGGAGGGCGGGGATGGGTAGGGATGGGGTTTACTGCTGCATGGGGGGCGTCTCTTATTTACTGGCGTTTTGGGGATCAAGGCTACCTAAGGTACCTACGGTAGAAATGCGAATGCGATAATTGAGAATATTCGGGACAGTCTAATGCAGCTGCGGACACTGCTGGTCTTACAGCGAGGGCGATATGCGATGACCGTCTTTCATATGGAAACACTCGACTGCAGATGCTCGGGATTGTTTCAGTCCACACAGCGGAAGAGCAAAGGCACAAGCGATCGCTGAGGAGACCACCAAGTGTAGGCAAAGCCACAACATGGGCCCAACGATGCATGGGTTAGCCGGCATGTCAGCTTGCCCAGCCGTGCTCTGCCGAAGTCTACCTTGCCGCAGCGTCTTTCCCTGAAGTAAGATTCGGACAGGCAAAGTATGGCCGAACCTCGCCGGTAGATAGGTAGGCACACCCAGACCTGATACCAGTTGCTGCACTAGCACCTGAGCCGGTTTGGCTGCTGACGAACGGCGTCACGGAGTTCGGGACAAAACTCCGAATTTTAGGCATTTTGTCAGCCGCTAGGTAACAGAGATGCTGCGTAGTCCTGTCCGTCCTACAATACTTATTATGCAGATATACCTTAAGTACTGTGTCCCTCTTCCTAGAAGCCTGGTGAACGGCCTCAAACGCCTATCCGAAGAAGTATGAAGCCGTGCCACCCAATCTATGCCAAAGCAGCTGTTCCCCGACACGAACTGTGTGTGTCTGTTTTCCGGTACTCCAAACTCCGAAATAATCCAAGAAGAAACCACCATCCCAGCACCGGCAAGGTCACACAATGTTGTACACTCTCTTGGCAATCCAGTAGCACGCGAGACCGAAGAAAAGCAGTCCCGCAGTGATGGCGGTGAACCACCTGAGGTCGCCCTCATTTCCCTGTCCCGGAACCCAGACGTTCATTCCCCACAGACCTGTGATGATGTTCATGGGCAGCACGATGGTGCCCAGCACCGTGAGCTTCCCGAGCACATCGGCAGTCTGCTCCTGCCGCTCGTTCATCCTGATGTTGATTTGGGCGAGATAGTTGCCGTGAGAGCGAGCCAAGATCCTGAGCGACGCGTTAGTGTTGCTGACTCTTCTGAAGACATGAGCTCCACTCACTTTTCATAATGGCTTAAGTTCGAGGTCATGGTCACGATATGATCTTGGATGTCTCCCAAGTACAGGCCAATATCGGATCTCGGCGCCACCTCCCAGTGCTCGTTGCACCGCTTCGCAAACCCCTTGATCACGTCCGCCTTGTTGCTCAGCAACCGGTACAGTGACATGACCTTTTTGCGACAATCCCCGACCCGGCGAAGCATGTCGCGTCCCGCCTCGGCTGATTTCACTTCGGCCGAGTCGGACTTCTCGTTGACCTCTCCCTTCGTAATCCGGTCTTCCTCTGAGTGCATTTGCAGGATGGCAAAGTCGATGTCGTCTACCTCGTCTTCGATGCGTTGAATGAGGGGTACAAAGGCATCGGTAATGTCGTCAATGATGGCGTAGGAGATCCAGTCTGACGAAAGTATCAGATAGTCGCGTAATTGCCGGATTCGCCTTCGCACGTTGGCCGGGTGTGGAGTGACGGAGAAGTGGAAGCTCAGGACTCCTTCCCGGAACACCACGACGTACATGTTCACAGGCTCGAGGAAATTCTCGCTGGTTTGGTCCTGGTCGAAACTGCGGTAGTTGACGAAGTAATAGTTCCGGAAGAGTTCGACCTTTTCTCGCTGTTCTTGCATCATGATATCTTCGGCCGTCAGCGGATGGATCCCGAACGCTTTCGAGAGCACTTTCATCTCGGCCTCGGTTGGGCTGAGAACGTCTAGCCACCATACGGGACGGTCTCCGTACTTGGGCGGTTTGGCGGGCTTCTCGTTATGGGGCGACCTGGAAGGTTCTGGCGACTTTAGTCGCAAAGGGGTATGTTCGTCCGAACCCGCCCTGATTTCTTCGCTGATAGTGGAGCGATTCCGTCCCGCGGAGTCCTGTGTTGTGGTTGCCATGGATGGCTGTCTTGACGATATTCTTGGATCCCCGACCTGGCCCGCCAACACCTGATTCAAGTCAGTATTGTCCTCCTCCTCTTCCTCCTCGCTGTCGTCGGTGTCGGAGAGCAGTGGCGGATCTGGAATAAAGAGCTCCTTGAAGGTGCCTCCGGGCTGCACCAACTCGGAAATGGTTTGACTATGGATGGTGCTCTGGAAGTCCTCGTTGAAGTAGGTGAAGCGATATGGCGCCTCCTCCTCCGCTTGAAACCAGCCGCGGTGAACAGGCCTCAGCCTGCCATTGATAAGCTGCGGCTCGGTAATTCTCTTCGCACGGCGTTCCTCGCTCCGGCCTTCCTTCTCGAAACGGCTCCATTCATCCAAGATAGACAGGTCTGGCCATTTACCACGCCGTCTTCGGGGTCTCGGACGGTAGGCCGCATCGCGGGCTTCCTCTTCGCCAACATCGGACAGGCCTTCCTGCGGGAAGCACACGTCTTGCAGGGCGAGGGATTTCCTCCTGTCTAGCGGCGATGGTTGGAATGATCCCCGATTGTCGCCCTCATCCCTGCTCTCCCTAGGTGATCGCTGGCCACCTTGAAGCTCGTCGCGCAGCAAAACATCGCCAAAGCTCATGCTGATGTCGCTTGGGTGCAACGCGGGAGATCCCGGAATGGAGGGAGGATAATTGACGTTATAGCTATCCGGAGCGCGCAGTTTCTGGTTGCTGCTACTCCCCCTGCTCGAGTCGCGTCCTCTGCTAGGCCTATTCCTTTGCGGCGATTCACCTGTTCCATAGCCTGCTACTGTCTCGCTTCTCTGGAGTGACGGGCTGGAAAGGAGTGGGGCACCTTCATCCTCCTCGTCGCTATCCACCGTAGCGGTTGTCCTCAGCCTCGTGGTGGGCTGCGCGGCCGGGAAGGAGGCACTTGTGGTCATTATCGACGGGCGCCGTGGCCGAAGGAAAGGCTGCTGGTCCCTGGATGCCGGATGCTCAGTATACCGGGGCGGCAGCAGGGATGGACCTCGGCTGTCTTACCTATGATCCAAGAGCGCCTCGCTCTCGAAGCTGGTGTTGCTCAGGTCTCGACCCGGCCTCGAGTAGAAGCGCCGATGCTCCCCATCTAGGCCCTCGGAGTTGACGCTATCCTGGGCTATCTCCTCCGCAGGAACCAAGAACGACTTTCTTCTCAACTTCTTCTTTCTACCCCCTCTATGGTTTTTGCGTCTCCTTGCGGGGTGACCGGACGAGGACGGGGGATTTGGCGGCTGAGCTGAGGTCGAGGCGGGTATACGCGGATGTTGTTGTCCCTTTGGCAAGTCCATTGTCGCGAGAGACCCTAGTCGGCGGGTCTGAGCTGGGCTAGCGAATCAGACTCGAAGGTGCCTGGAGAGCTCAACCAGAGAGCGAGCTCGATACTTTCCCGGGGGCATGGATCTCCGCTTCTAGGACCGAGTGTATGATGGCTTGTCGAGGTTCGGCGTACGTACAACAGGGGACGATCGAAACACGTGGGGGTCGTGGAGGAGCTAAAGCAAGAACGAGGCCTGCGATAGTGATTGGCGCTACGTCCGCAGGTCGAATTGCCCCAAAGTCATGCCACCTATGTCCCGGTTTGTAACCGTGCGGATTATCGAATGCTCGCCCGATATCGAGGCTGGCGGTAGTGTCGCAAGGGATGAAGGGCCGGCCCGTGGTGAGAAGAACCGTTGGGAACTGGATAAAACAGCCTGCTCAGGCGAACGGTAAGTGGCGATGCCGGTCTCGACCTGGCCAAGGCGCGCAAGGTGATGTCAGCCAGAAATTGTCGCTGTTGATTGGTCACCATGGGGAATCAGTCTCCTTGAAGTAGATGGGGCTACGTGACAAGGGTCAGCTTCTCACCAGAGTCACCACCCCGCGCCGAGCTCTGGAGCTCCCCGCACTTGACAAACAGCTCATAACCTGACCCTACAGTGTTGCCAGTACTCAGCCAGTGAACGCCCCATGTTTACATGTTGATTTCTATTTGAGGCAAGTTGCCCGGCGTCCTCCCGAAGCAATCTTACGGAAGATCTGTCCGCGTTTCTCTGTACCATACCAGGCAAACAGCTCGTGCTAGGTGACAGATCGGCTAGCCCTTGAAGATCATTGTGAGGACCTGCTGCCATGTGCCTCAGTGGTATGTACGTACCTGGTACATACCTGTACACACATGTACGATTTGACTTGTCAACCGTTGTATCCCTGGACGCCGAATCCGTTACCTTGGTAGACTCGATGAGAGCTGCTCGTGTACAACCTTACATTATGCATCTATCATGATATTTGTACCACAGTACGAGAGACGCCGACTCCATCCCTTCAGCCGATAGCGTCACGGCAGAGGTGATAGGTGGAACATCACGGCACCCCAGGCCGCGACTGCAGCAACTTCCTTGTATGGTACGGCAGTGTTCCCCTCATGTTATATCACCTGAGTGAGCACCACCGCATCTACACCTCTCCAAGCAACCTTCACTCTCTCCCGTGCCTTAAACATAGCAAGGTTCACCATCTCGAATAAGCTCTTCACCATGGCCGACTTTCCCAAGCTGATTCCGGCCTTCACGGTCCAAGTAAGGCGCACCCTCACTTCACCCTCATCACTCCACTCCCCTTTCCTTCCCCATTTCCAGATCTACCTCTCAATCACCGATCCAACCCCGCCAACTAACACCCCTCTGCAGGTAGCCATCGCCCCTCCAAGGCCGATCTCCCCGACCCTAACCGTGGTGCCCTTCCTCTCAGAGGGCGGGAGCATCGTGGCGGAGCCGTCGTACCCGATCCAGCTAAACGCCGCCATCGAGCACGGCGCCGACTACATCAAGGCGTTCCCCGACGGGCGGCACGTGCGGCTGGACGTGCAGAGCACGGCGCGGGACGACGCCACGGGGGCGCTGGTCCGGTTCATGTACACGGGCAAGATCTCGACGCTGGGCGCGGCGGGCAAGGTCTTGAGAGGCGAGGCCGGGGCGGCGACAACTCCGTTTGGGGACGCTTGTAAGTTACTTCTTTAGCCCTCGAGGTTCGAGGTTTTAAGTTTTGATGAACTACGCTAATTGGGGTTGCTAGTCTCTGTCGTAGAATTTGAGACTGGTAGTAAAGAACTGGCGGCCCTGCATGAGAAGATTTATGTCGGGTCTGGACGGTTCGTTCTGGAGCCCGGAAAGCCGGTTATTGTGGAGTACAAGGTCAGCGAGGTCTCTGCGTAAAAAATCGAGATGATTCTATGGAGACGACCCCTCCAAGAGTAGCGCCTCCTTCTGATCACGCCGTGTGCGGCCTGGTGGAATGAGGCCTCAGGACCGTCGAGGATAATCCCCAAAATCTATGCGCTATGTATTGCTATGCTGTATCCTAGTTGATCGACAACATCCGCTAAAAAAGAAACCGGTCTAAAATGATAGACCGTGGGTATATGCTTTGTATCTACCTGCCTGCGGTGGAAGAACGTGTCCTCGGATGGAAACTTCGAACGGGCCAAGAGGCAGAGTGTAAAGATATGTTATCGGCATCAATCGCCTGCCTCATGCAGATTTGGCCTGTTTTCCTCTCCTCCGCCCCTTTCAGCTTGCCGGAGGACCACCAGCTTTCTGAACGAGCAATTGGCCGACTTGGAGATTCGCGATCTCGAAGGCCTTGGAACCCTGTGGGAAGGTCCCGAGAGCCGCCCAGAGGTCGATCAGTGGCTGCATTGGCTCGAGGTCTGACTTTTTAAGAAGGTTGAGCGTCGTTGCTGTCAGGATAAAGTGACTGAAGCAGCTGTTCATCGACTTCTCGAGGTTCAAGCTGAACATGTCGTCAAAGTGCGACCAGTACAGATGCGCATAGACGCGGAACATCTGGCGGAAGATGGTCTGGCAGGTCTCCATGAAGTTCTGAGGAAACCCGCTCCGCTTGCCCACCCAGTCCTGGCCCGATTCGGGCACCGGAGTGCAGAACGCCGGGTTATCGGCATATGAGACACCGGCAAGGTCCGTGGGGAAGATATTGACATCGTCGATCTTGCCAGAGATGTACCGCTGGACAAGCGTCAAGTACTCATACGCTGGGATCTCGACAGGTTGGAGCCGGGAGTTGAGCCAGGTAAAGGAGTGGTTACTGGAGCAGTCAGAGCAACGCTCAGAACAAGCAGTTTGGCGCGGTTGACTTACGCTCCGGCTGACATCTTGGGACACCTCCTGGAGTTGCAAATCGATGAGCCATCCTCCTCCTTGTCGTGAACCAGGCGGATAAAGGTGATCAACATCCTCCAGTGGTCAACAACTACCAAACGGATCAGCCACGTGTCTCTGAGGGTGCGCATCAACAATACTTACCCTGGTGCGCGATCCACTCTCCCATCTCAACCGTCTTGGGCTTCGCGCTGAGCGTCAAGAAGTTACCCTTGACGATATGCTTGGCATAATTCGCATTGAGCCAGAGGGGCTTGACGGGGGGAAGATGGTATGAGGCGAGGATATCCTCAGCCGACGCCATCATGCCACTGGACTGATCCATGCCGATAGTCTCGGCAAGTGATGGCGAGCTCTGAAGTGGCGGTAGCTTCGCTGCAAGGCTAGAAGAGGAAGGCTGGCTTCCGTGGGAAGGGTTGACGGGAGACTGAGCCGCTGCTTGCGCTTGCTGTTCCGGGCTCGGAGAGGATGTGCCCGGTGAGTTCGGGGTTCTCTGGCCTCGGAAGCGGGCGTTGCTAGATGGAGACGTTAGCTGCCAGTATTATTGACTAGGAGACAGGATTCTGTGCAGTGGCAGGGCCATAGCATGGACCCATCGACGATATCGAAGCAAACAAAGTTCCATGGCAGCTGCGAATCATAATGGAACCTGTCAGGCACATGTTGTTTGTTCCCACTTTGGGCATGCCCACACCGTCGACAGCGGCGACAGCAGCAGAAGAAGCACACTTGTGAATGGCCTTTGTGTCCAAAAGGCCGGCCGACGTAAGATAACGAGGTCTCCCCCATCTTGCTGTTGTGCCTGCCTCTAAACGGAAGAGCAGGAGGGGCTCGGCGGGGTCAACTCCTGGGTAACAACCACAGCCAGGTGAGTCTCACGAGATCCCAGACCCTGGCATTAAAAAACACTTGCTTCGGGATACACGGAGGTGGGCGATATATTGGGGTTCTGAGAAGCAGCTGCCTCACTCTTGGGCGCCGACGATGTCGAGACGGCTTGACAGATTAGGTAGACGCGGATAGTGGCAGGAGTTCGTGGGCTGCGGGAACGGGAACTAGGTGATGGAGCCGGCCGAAACTCACATTCCAGAGAAGAGGTTTGACATTGTTGACACAACCTGAGCGGAAAACAGTGAATGGGAAGCAATTCTTGGGTATGGGGCAAACAGGGGTTCAGAAATAGTCCAAAACGTGCCCTTTCGCTTCGTTTGAAAGGGCGGTCATGAAGTCGTTTACAGATGGGTGCAGGTAAGGTTCCAAACCCCTCAGATTTCGACCGGGCCCTTGGAGAATACCATCCCCGCCGTTTCAACACGCTGAGCCGCTTTTCCCCTCAAGTTTCAGTTGCTTGTTGTTAGCACGCAACTCTGGCAAGGGACCCGGCAGTTCAGTGCTCGAGAAGGTCACTCCCTGTCAAAAACACTCGACTTGACGCAAGAGGATAAAGCTGGGTACATTTATGAGCTCTGTACATTAATCTGCCTGGGGAGGATTGGAGTTTCGGGTCAAGATCGAGATTTCGAGGTTGTTACCCTAACAAACAACTCAGTGTCGGACTGTATGGTGATTGTCCTCCCCTAAACGTTAACAGTAAATGTTCAATTAGTTACACAATACAGTAACTTTACTTGAGGCTGACCGCTGACTCAGCAAGTGAAAGCCTCCTTATCTAATCGGTCGGACGACAATAGCAATTACCTAGTGTACTGGAGAGAACGCGTATTGATATCCCCTTCAATAGGACTTCAATCACTTGCTCTACCACCTGTTCGGGCTGCCGCCTAAAATCCCCGGAGCCCTCTGTTTCATTACACAACGGCAATTAATTTGCGCCATCAGACTCGAGCGCATTATTTTAACGTCCCATAGTTAAAACACGAGCTTCAACATGTCCGACTCTGAAGAACCCATCGATATACCCGACGAGGGAGGCGACGATCTCTTCGGAGACGAGGACGATGACGCGATTTCCCAGAAAGAAACCGTCCTGAGCGATCGGGAACTTGCATCGGATAGGGAAGACGATGAAGCGGACGCGCGCGACCGCGAAGACGACGAAGAGCCCCAACAATTCCGCGAGCAGTTAGTCGCCGAGGTCCCGCTGTATCGGCATCGCATTCCGCGCTCCAAGGATGGCGGCGTAAGTCGCGCTCTCTAAATGATCTCTGGGAGGAGTTTTGTCTCACATCTTCCAGCTTCACTCCCTCCGTGTCCCAGCCTTCATCAAATTCAACCCCATGGAATACAAGGCCGATGAGTGGCAGCCAAGCAGATGGGAGCTCGACAATGCAAATTCCGAAAGCCCTATCCCCTCAATAATGTTCCGGCGGGACCCAGAGACGGGCCGCATGCAGAGCAACGCGAACATCTACCGCTGGAGCGACGGGTCCGTCACGCTCGCCATCGGTGACGAGCACTTCGAGATCCAATCAAAGCCTCTGGCACCCCCGCCCAATAAGCCCTACAACGAAGTGCAGGACGCGCACTACTACGCGGCGGCCGCCCACCTCACGACCAATTCGCTGCTGATCGTCGGGCATGTCACAGAGCAGTACACGGTCCGGCCGAATGAGGAGCTGCAGGATCATGCCCTGGAGCGGCTGAAGGCCGAGCTCGCGGGCGCCAAGAAGGACCGCACCGCCGACATGATCATTGCCACGAACCAGGACCCAGAGCTCTTGAAGAAGCAGGCCGAGCAGCTCGAGAAGGAGCGCGCGAAAGCGCAGCGTCGGAAAGAGAGCGCAGCTGCTCGAGCGGACGGCAGCGCGCGGTACAAAGGCGGCTTGCTCTCCGTTGGCGACCTTGAAGGGCGGCGGGGCGCAGCGGGTGCTGGGAGGAAGCGTGGTGCTCCCGGCGGCGCCAAGAAGCACCGTCGTCCGGACTATGATTCGGATGATGAGCCAACTGGAAGCCGTCGTGCAAACGATTATGATATGGGAGACGGCTTCCTGGTAGACAGCGACGAGGAAAGCGAGGAGGTGGAGGAAGATGAGGAAGAGGAAGAGGAGCTCCTGGATGACGAGGATGAGGAGGAGGACGAGGCGCCACGGCGGAAGCGGCAGAGGACCGCGGAGCCGGACGAGGACGCCGCGGGTGAGGAGGATGCCCCGGTCCATACCGAATCTAAAGGCCGGAGACGGCGCGTCATCGCGGACGATGAAGATGACGAATAGGTGTGGGGTTGGTTATTCAGGGCGTTGCAATTGTATCATACGTTTTCCGGGCTAGCGCATGTCATAGGTACACTCGGGCGTCTTTGGGGACTTGGAAAAGAGGCATTTTACGGTTGACACTCAAACGTTCGCGATACGATGCTGCTCTAGGGTACACAGTTACTCCCATCAGCCACATCAAAAGGTTCGTCGGAACGCTCTGCCCTTTCAGATGGTGTACATTGCACGCCTCCCAATTCGGCTCGATTGCGGTCTCCATTCCGACCCAGCCTGCGGGGAAGATAACACGTCCGACTGCTCATAGGAACAGTTTTAGGCTGGACGCGCGCGTCTTTACATAGGGTATCCTAAATCAAAAGTAGCCCGGCGTGCCAGTCCGGTAATCTGGTGACCTCCCCGTATCTACGGCCGTGTCCTCGTCTGAGCTCGGATAATCTCCAAACTCGTCCGACCTATCGGGCGGTGCCCGCATCGCCTCCAGCACATCAGGACTTAATGACGGCGGCTCAAAGGCCTTGATGCTGTGGATCTCGCGCCCCGAAGGCATCTGGGCGAGCAGGGGTCCAGTAGGGGGTATTGGTTGAGTGAGCATCTGGACAGACGAAACACATCAGATCGGCTGTCTCATATACAACACCCATTGGGAGGACTCGCTCACCGTATCATTTTGCTTCGTCCACTTCGCCTCCAACATCTCAATCACCCTCGTCTCCTCCAACCTCCCCCCATCCGCCCCCCAATCCAGACCCTTTTCTACTTTCTTATCCTCCCTCCGCTCACTCCACTCTTTCCTCAACCCCTTCAAACCCGCCCCCTTCCCTCCACCGTCCCCCTTCCTCTCAACCCCCAACTCCGCCAACCCGGCCCTAAGCCACGCAATCGCCGTACCCGTCTGCCCGCCCAGCTCCGCATCGATCCCAAAAAACCGACACGCCCGCGCGCGGCTCGCCCGCCTCAGATCGTCCAGGTAACGTACAAACCCCTCACTGACACCTGTTCCCTTCCCCCCGGCGCCCGTCGCCAGCGCGGCCGCCGCCTGCGCCGCGTGCTCCCCCGCGGCCAGGCACAGGCGCGCAAACAGGTGCGCCCGCACCTTGGGGATGTCGGGCGCCTTGTACATCCACTCGGTGTCGTGCGGGTTGCGCGCCTGGGCGACGACGGCCGGGTAGGGATCGTCCTTGAGCACGGCGAGGAGGGTGGCCTCGGCGAGGGCGAGGGCGCGCTGCGCGCGGAGCGTGCCGGTCGCGATGTCGGGGCATGGCGGGGGCGGGCAGCCTGGGGGCAGGGACTCGGCGCGCGACGTGAGGTATGTGTAGATGGAGGCTGCGTCGAGCAGGTGACGGGTCGCGGTGGCGATGGCTGTCTGGCGCTGGGCGGTGCCGAGGGGCGCGGTGCTGGTTTGGTAGAGCGGCTGCAGGGCGGCGCGGGACTGGAGAGTGAAGGTGTTTGCGAGGGTCGACAGAGCGAAGAAGAGCTCGTATTCGAGGGAGTGAATCTTGGTTCGCGGGAGCTCGCGGCCATGGAGGAGGTTACCCGATAGGGTCGGGCGCCATTCGACCAGCGGCGCCGTCTTGAGGATGACCGAGACTTCTTCTGAATGGATAGTCTTGTTCGAGAGGCCTGCGTCGATGGCGAAGAGGTAGGGGAGATAGTTTTGAAGGGCGGAGACGACGGAGGAAAGAGAGGCCGGTTGAGAAGTTGGGGGTAGACGCTTGTGTCTCTTGAGCGTGTCTCGGATGACCCCGCGGTGGGTGCTTGCTTGGAGTGTCAGCGAGGGGTGCGATTCGCAGGTGAAGCTGGACGAGAAGGAGAAAGATGACGTCGTGGGAAGGATGAATGGATACGGCATTTTCGAGACTAAGGATGCTGCAGCTTTAGCCAGATCAATTGGACATTGAAAGCCCCTGGTTCACATTCCGGCTTGATACAGCGGTTGAGAACTTGAGATGTGGTGACCTTGAAGCTTGATTGTTTCTCCAGCTGTGAGGGGCATCAACCCAAACCCCTGTTCGGGAGGTGACAGCGCTAACGGACCACCCCTGTCGCTGTGTTGCTGCAACCCTGCAGCTTCCCCACATGAAAATGCCATCCGAATTTGGATCCCTGTCTTGGCCAGATTGCGGTCATCCCAAAAAAGTTCCCGCATCTTCGAACCTCACCCGGACATTTCAACTTCCATGCGGCCTCGTTCCCGACCTCTACAGCATTCTCGGTGACAATGGCCGGGCCTTCGCCTTCTCCCCACAAACCAAGGCGGAAGGCCAAGCGGCCCTTGACGAGCACCCTCAGCAGTACCAGCTCGGCCGAGCCTCTGGCACGCGCCCCGGCATTTCCGCTCGCTGCCTTTCTGTGGCCCGCAAGGGGCAGTGTATCGCAATGGGAGCTTTTGCCCCTGATACTGATGGCTGCTGGCCTCTTCCGGTGGGCGGCAGGGCTATGGGGCTACTCTGGTGCGATTGCCCGACTTGGAGCGATTTACAACGAAACCGGGGCAGACAACTGACCTATGAGCAGGCTTTGAGAAACCGCCCATGTTTGGCGATTACGAGGCGCAGAGGCACTGGATGGAGATTACGACACAGCTTCCCATCTCCCAGTGGTACTTTCACGACCTCGAATGGTGGGGCCTCGACTACCCGCCCCTGACGGCCTACCACAGCTGGCTTTGTGGCAAGATCGGTTCGCTCATCGACCCCACCTGGTTCGCCCTTTTCTCGTCCCGCGGCTCGCACGATCCGACGCTCAAGATCTTCATGAGGGCCACCGTGCTCGTGTCGGAATATCTGGTGTATATCCCTGCCGTCGTGGTCTTCGTCCGGCGCTATAGCAGACTGAGCGGTGTCGCAAACTGGTCCGCCTCGGTCGCCCTGGTTGCCATATTGATGCAGCCCGCTACGATCCTCATCGACCATGTCCACTTCCAGTACAACACCGTCATGCTGGGATTCGTTATGGCAAGCATGTCTAGCATGCTCGCCGGCCGCAATCTTTGGGCAGCCGTTTTCTTCGTGGCGGCGCTTGGTTTCAAGCAGATGGCCCTGTACTATGCCTTCTCGGTGTTTGCCTACCTTTTGGGGAGCTGTGTTTTCCCGCGGATCAACGTTCCACGCTTCCTCGCGATTTCAGCAGTCACTGCCGTGTCGTTCGCCATCCTGATATTGCCGCTGGTGGTCGGCACCCTCTACGACGTGAAGCGCGGAATCGACTCGCGTCCGGATATTGATGGACCTCGCCCGCCCTTGCCGTTGTTTCAAGGGCTCGTTCGCTACCTGGACACGGAAGCCTTCTACTACCCCGTGGTCGAGCAGCTGGTTCAGATGATTCACCGCATCTTTCCCTTCGCTCGCGGCCTGTTCGAGGACAAGGTCGCTAACTTCTGGTGCGCCTTGAACGTGGTGATCAAGATCAAGAACTTCCCGTCCGAGTTGTTGCAGCGCGTAGCCTTGCTAGCAACATTGGCGTCGATCATCCCTCCGAATCTTGTTCTTTTCTTCCGACCGAGAAAGGACCTGCTGCCCTTGGCTTTTGCATCGACAGCATGGGGTTTCTTCCTGTTCAGCTATCAGGTTCACGAGAAGAGTGTTCTGCTCCCCTTGATGCCAATGACCTTGCTACTGGCTGGGAGCCACGGGCTCAGCAGGAACACTCGTGCCTGGGTCGGTTTTGCCAACATTCTCGGCTGTTGGACTATGTTTCCTTTGCTGCACCGGGTTGACTTGGCAGTGCCGTATGCCGTGTTGACACTCCTCTGGGCATATCTCCTGGGCCTGCCCCCAACTTCGCTGAGCCTGTACTTCCACGAAGGCGCCGGCGGTTGGTGCCACTGGATCACCCTCTCCGTACATTGCTCATTCTACCTGGCAATGGCGTTTTGGCACGTCCTGGCACTGTTCCTATCACCCCCTCCAGACAAGCCGGATCTGTGGGTGGTGGCCAACGTGGGCGTCGGCGCTGCTGGTTTCACGTTGTGTTATCTGTGGTGTCTTTGGAGACTGATGGTGGAGAGCGAAATCATGGCCAGATCGTGGTTCGGGTCGAGGGAGAAGACGAAGACTCAATGATCGACCTGGAAAGGCCTATATGTGAGAGCTTACAGTCTTATACCCACAATTATCCAAAGTTCTTTTTACCGACTTGTTAGACAGCCGACCAGTGGTAGTTACCTTATACAGCTTGACCCTGGCTCCGACGGAACCTCGGATCGGTCCATTATCGGCTGCCGGCCCCAATGCCCGGACGCTAGCGAGCCTGGAAAGGAATGTTACGAGGAGAATGTCGGTTAGCACATCGGCTAGCAAGAGGCCTCCGGACGGTTGGTCCTCGAGAACTCAAGCAAGATATTCAAGTTGTTCTACCTATGTGGAGACTACTAGCGGCTCGCACCTCGGCCCGGCAAACTACAAACCGGATGACCGAGCCATGAAAACAACAACAGCCCCTGTGCCCGAGATCGACCACGGCGGAGGTGTGGTCCCTTATCAGACTGGATTGGCCGTGGATGGCAAAGGATCTTGCATCGAACAAGCCTCCTTCGCAAGTCCCATTCGAAGCTCTTCAGGATTGCAAGCGGCCTCAAGGATGCCCTCCCCACCTGCTTTCCGTGTGAAGCAAGACTGAGTGTTGGGGAGACCCCGTTGGGGAGAACCGCCGCCGCCTCCCCCACAACGATGATCGGCCATCGCAACTACCAAGTGACGATGCCGAGACCACGGCAAGTGGGTCCTTCGATTCTGGACCCTTAAAGCCAGCGATCATGGCCAGCCTTGGACAGCTTGGGGTATCCCCGAAGCACAGCCTGCTAGCATCCAGCCGACTTCATCCCAGTAGGATGGACACGACGAGAACCACGCCATCCTGGCCGAGTTGTCTGACAGCGGAATGGTGACGTACACTAGGACATTGGGTTCTGAGGAGTGCCGTCTCACTGCCGTCGACTTCCTGTCCTCCGCCCCGGAGACAAGATGGCGCCGCGTTGCTCAGAGAGTCAAAGCCTTCCATTCTCATCCCACAGGCCTTAACCGGTCGGGTTTCGCACATGGCAACTTTGTCCATCTGGCATCCTGCAGGTTGCGGATCTTCTCATTATCAAAAGTGACAGGCGCGCGCTTTCCGTTCTGTTCCTGTTCTTGCTGGCTGCGTGCTGGCACGTAGGCGAGATCCCTATTGTCACATACAGAGGTTCGATCGAAGCCGCGGCCATGTCCGCCCTACAAGTACTCGCCTTGTCTGCGCTTCTATTTGTTACAGCTACGGCTGAATATAGCCCGACCGACACCGCGATGCCGGCCTATACCGAGATGTCGACCTCCACCACCGCGGCAACCTCGTCGTCGACCGCATCATCAACATCATCCGCGTCATCCGGGCCAGCGACGGTCACCATAGCAGTTGGAGCGGTAAATGAAGCAGCGACTCCTAGCTCATGATACCCGCTGATCCAGATGTAGAAAGGGTTCGTCTTCACGCCCAACGAAGCTAAGGCGAATGTCAGCGACATTATCAGTGAGTCCGGAGCTGGAGTTCCTGATGCCCGTCTTGGTTAGTGGGACTCGACTTACACGACTGGGCCCAACTTTAGGATTTAACTTCTACCCTGGCGGCCATAGAGTCGCCCGCGCCGAATTCGGATGGCCGTGTATCCCATACGAGTATTCCAACATCCACAAAGCCGGCTTCTACAGTGGCATCTTATCGCCGCAAGTGGTGTCCAGCGATGTAAGGATGTTCACACAAGCTAAGCCCTCAAGCATTGTCCTATACCGTAATATTAACCGACGGCATCACAGCCTCCTCACTACGACGTCCGAGTCAATGACACAGAACCCATCTTCTTCTACTGCGCAGCACCGGGCTCCTGTGTCGATTACCAGATGATAGGTGTCATCAATCCCAACGCAACCCAGACCTACGAGGCCCAGCTGGAATATGCCAAAAACGCCACCTACCAACTCGCCCCTGGCCAACCCTTCCCGACCGAAACACCCGTCCCAAGACCGACACCCGCCCCAAAACAGACACCCAGCCAAGAGTACCCGGGCGAGCCGCACCACCAAGGCCTCAGCGCCGGCGCGATAGCCGGGATCGCGATCGGCATAGCGGCCGTGTTGATCCTGGGCGCGGCACTGATCTACCTGTTCGGCCGGAGGGGCGGGTTCGAGAAGGCATCCCGCAAGACGTTCCATCGGGTCGAGTCCGCGGCGGGCGCGACAGGGGGTTCGTCCTCGCCGGCAATGGTTGAGGCCCAGTATGCGAGCACCGGCAGCGCGGACCCGACGAGTCCCTGCCACGACAATGCCGCCCCGCTGCGCAGCCCGTACTACGCTGGTGGTCAGTCGCCTTACGGTTTCGGGACCAGCCCGCCGCCGCATCGGACCACGCCTTCGCCCGGCTTGCGTCATGAGCGTTTTAGTGGCGGTGATTATATGTAAGCACCCTTTTATTTTAGATTCTTCCTTTTTGAGCGGTTTCTCATGAGAAACAATACGCTAGGTCTTCGCACTCCTCTGCCGGGCCTGATCAATACGGACATTTCTCCCCCGCGTCGCCGGTGGAACTGCCTAGCGGGGACGTTCCCGCGCCGAGACAGTCACAGTCCCCGCCTCCTAGGTATCAGACTCCCTACCTCGCAACAGGGTAGCTACCGGCCCGGTGGGAAACCGTAGGTTTGGCCAGCCAAGCCAATGCGGGTGTCTATGGGCTCATTCGCTACAGGTTTGGTCTTTGTTGGGATGGAAACTTGGGGAACCACAGCGCTAAAGGTTGCGTTCTTCACGGGTATGAACTGGAGTGGAAGACCCAGGTGCGCACGGGTTACTGCTCGCTTACGACGCCTCTGAATCATTTTCGGAAGTAGTATGTGTCAGTCTCGAGATATCCGGCTCTAAGGGACCCTAGTTTGGACACTATAGGACTTAATATACCACCCACACCATCTTTTTCATATGGTTGATGGCCCCCTCATGCTCGCTATCACCGTGCCGAGTTCGGAATCGCCCGCTTATATGCAGGTAAGATGCGGGCTCATGGTCCGCTGCGGTTGCTCCTGTGCCACGACACCGACGACTCAGTATCATAACAGCTGTTGATCCCTCCCTCGTGGGTCGGAGACTCCCACACTTTAAGTTGCCTATTGCACCACCAGATATATAGCCCTTATTGCTTTTCAGGAGCATCAATCGGCTCTTCAAATCGTTACTAGTAAATACGAATTCAGTGGTCCGGACATTGTGTCTCTGACGATTTCGGGGTACCGGCCATGTGCAAGTGCTCTTCGTTGTCCCCGAGGCCTTCTGCCTCGGAGAGGTATGTTAAACTTAATAAGAAAAGGATGGCTGGCCTTAGTCATGTGTCGAGTCAGATGCGGCGGAAACAGGCACATCCGAGCGGCAGTGCGGAATCAGGTAGTAGCGGCTCTTTGTGTCTCGTCGTACATCACCGGATGTTAGGATGCGGGCTACTCGGCTGTCCGAGACAGATCGCCTAGGAGGATCTGTCGATTTTGTGGAACTGAACAGAGCAGAACATCATGAAGCTTGGTGGAACTGTGTTAACCAAGAGCTCAGGGAACAGCTCTCGAGCAAACTGCAACGGTGGATTGAGCAGGCTTCTCCGCGAGCCTCCAAACCCACAAGTCCGAGTCATGGTATAACCTACCTACGTCAGCGCCTTCTCCGAACCTAGGAAAAGAAAGACACAAACCTGGCCTCGATGCTGAGGCTCCTTGTGGCTCCGTCGTCGAAGCCCAGGGTTCTTATCTTATCGATGATCTACGTTTAAGGCTAGGGTTAGTGCCAGGGAGCTCATCCCCCAGCACTGACGTTGGTTAAGGACACAGTTGTAGATACGACATCATCTGTCCGAGCTCAGCAACCTCAAATTCTTGTGCAAGCAGTTCCCTAGGCCTCTCCATTTCAGCCCAACAACCGCGCTCGCCGGCGATTCATATTCTCGTCAAGGTTGCTGAGCTTGCTTGCGCTTTTCATTCTCGCTCCTTTTGAAGCTACCGAGTTTACCGTTCTCCTAGCATCACCGTTTCGCAACCCCTAGCCTGTCAACCCCTCGATCGCCGGTTTTCCCGGTCTTCCTTCTCCTTTGTTCCACCGCCTTTACCAGCCGATTCGCCAGCCGGACTGCCATCCTTCGTTTTTACTCTCACCGATTCTTCCGATTCTACACAGCCGGCCAAAGCAATGGCGCAAATGCGAGGACCGGGTAGCTACGGCATCGGGGCGCCAAACCCCTTCGGAGGACCTGTCGAAGACAGGACGGAGCAGAGCCCTCTCGACGCAATCCGGCAACAGACGAGCAAGATTGAGGACCTCTTGGACACCGTGAGCGAGCCGATCAAGCCGTGGGTAGCGCCCAATTGATCATCCGAGGAAGCTCCCAGGGTCGTGCTGACATGTGCTTGCTTTCCCCCGGACAGCTACCTCCCAGCGATTGGCCGCTTCCTCATCGTCGTGACCTTCATCGAGGACGCGCTCAGAATAATAACACAATGGAACGACCAGCTGCTCTATCTGCATGACTACCGCCGCAGTATGTGTTGTCGCCTCCCGCTCCAAAACCTCAGCTCCCCGGCTAACAGCCCCACCTTTTCCAGTCCCCTCCGGTCTGACGCACCTCTTCCTCATCGCCAACGTGATCGCCATGGCGACGTGCTCGGCCCTGGTCATCGTCCGCAAGCACTCCGAGTACGCGGTGGGCGGCCTGATTGGCGTCGTCATCACGCAGGCGCTCGGCTACGGCCTGATCTTCGACCTCAACTTCTTCCTGCGCAACCTGTCCGTCATGGGCGGCCTGCTGATGGTGCTCTCGGACTCGTGGGTGCGCAAGACCAAGGCCTTCGCGGGGCTTCCCCAGCTCGAGGAGAAGGATCGCAAGATGTACTTCCAGCTGGCCGGCCGCGTCCTGCTTATCTTCCTCTTCGTCGGCTTCGTCTTCAGCGGCCAGTGGTCCGTCTGGCGCGTCATTGTGTCCTTGGTCGGCCTGGTGGCCTGTGTCATGGTTGTGGTTGGCTTCAAGGCCAAGTTCAGCGCCACGCTCCTGGTTGTCATCCTGAGTGTTTTCAATGTGCTGGTGAACAACTTCTGGACTGTGAGTTATCTCCTCCCCTTGGTTTATTTAAAACCGGCAGGGCCGGGTTTGCTGACGCCTTCCTGCAGCTCCATGAGCACCACCCCCACAAGGACTTTGCCAAGTACGACTTCTTCCAGATCCTCTCCATTGTTGGCGGTCTGCTCCTGCTGGTCAACAGCGGCCCGGGCCAGCTCAGTGTCGACGAGAAGAAGAAGGTTTACTAAGACTCTTCCTGGCGTGAGATGATCGTCGCGGATCTGCTCCGAGGTATAAAAAGGGAAAAAGCAAGACAAACCCAGCGGCCTGTGCCAGGAAGCCCGTCCTGGCTAAAAATTGGGGAATGGGCCGCCAAATGCTATGCAATGGTGTGGATGAGGGTGGTGTAAGGCGGGCTGACTATCTATCACTTTACACGGCGTAGATGCATTTTGATGTAGCAAAATCGACACGGCAATGAGCAAAGAGGTCGGGTTTAAAGTTCAGGTTTATAACGCCCATGTTCATACCTGGTGTGCTTGCGGTATCGGCTGTTAGGCATATCCTACTTGAGGCCGCCTATCTATCATGCACTCCCTATGAAAATAGAGAAAGAAGAAGAGTACAAGACCTCGGTTCAAGACGGCTTTATCCTGCTTGACGTCCAGTCCAGTCCGTATTATACCAAGTTTTGCTCCTCTTGAGAGGGGAGAGCTGTCCATGACTTCGTCCAATCTCGGCGTCATACATAGCAGCAACCCTGCTAATGTCCCCATGACCGTGCCCTCACACTGGAGGCGTTGTGTCTCCATCCTGATGTGGGAAACCCATCACTCGAGTTGGCTCACCTTGATGGGTTAATCGCCGTGGCGCGGCTAGTCGGTTCACCTCCTGGGCGAACGGAGCTGTTAGTATCGTGGGCGTGGAGTCCCTTCTATGTGACTTCTTGATGGTCCCCGATACGTCTGTCGGGGCTTGAAGGGCGCCTGGCCCGCCGCGCTACCTTGATACCGGGTGCTTCTGTCTGTTTTTGACGGGGAACAGCCACCACTCAAGGAATAACCAAGTCGTCCATTGATCGCTTCGCGATGTCGATAATCCGCAAACACGTGGGCTTCTCGCCGGTGGCTGTAAGCGGAACATAGTCACAGCTGACCTTCTGCACAACCCCGGCCGCGATCATGGCGTCCATCTGTTCATGCCGCCGGCGCGAGCGCTCCTCCATCATCTTGATGATGTCCTTCAGCCCCGGCTGCTGCACCTCCTCACCAAACCGGCATTTGGCATCTGGCGCCATGCCATCGATGCCGTACACATCTACCTTGAGCAGTGCGCGCACCGCCAACCGCCAAAGGGTCGGCTCGAGCATAGCGCCCTCGAGTCTCTCGGAGGCGTTGCACTCGATGGGATCCAGCTTGGCCATCCAGCCCCAGAGCCCGCCGTAGCCGCTGAGTGTGAATCGAATATTGCGATGTTCCTTGTCGGCGGCGGCCGCCTCGGCATCAACCATGCTAAGGATGCGCATGTACGCGTTGGAGAGCGAGGGGAGCAGCGCGCCGAGCATCATCATATTTTGGTAGGTGTGTATCGGCGGCTTACCGGCCGGGTCCATCGGCGGGTCGCCGCACACCGGGCACAAGACGGTATCGTGCGCTGCTCTGGTTGCCGTGCGGGCGACTCTCATCGCTTCGCTGACATCTTTGGGAAGAGTTTGGAGGGAGGCCAAGGCGAGGTAAAGCTTTGAGAGACAATCACACGTTGGGGTACTGTCAGATTCCGGTGAGCCGTGTGTGCTCGGGGAGCTTGAAGATGGCGGGGAGAGGCTTGGCAATGTCTCGAGGTCAGCCGATAAGATCTGCGCGACTTCTTCGGGGGTTATTTCGGGTGCTGGGGGTGGGTTGGAAGGGCAGAGGGGCTCATCGAAGTTGATCTCGCCAGGAACACCGCTGCCCATGTGCCAAAAGTCGCCGGCTGGGGCGTTTCCAAGCTGTGGTGCTTTTTCGAATTCCGCAGTCCCTTGGTCTATGCTAGTTTGGGGTGGGGGAGGGAGGTACTGTGAGTTGGGATCGACTAGTTCTAAGAAGTTGACGTCCGCGCCGCTCATGTCCAGGAATGAAAGGTCCAGGTCCATGCCGATAGTGCTGTCGAATTCGAAGTCGGGGACGATGACCGGCGGTACTTCCACCCTCGGCGCTTCCCCAGGTTCACTAGCCTTAGCGGGCGGCTCCGCCAATTCAACAGGGCGATGCTTTCTTGGTCTGCCCATGCGCTTCTGGGGCGAATAGACGCATTTGATGCCTTCCCGCTTGCAGCGGGCGCATCCATCGATTTCCTTGGAACAGGCGAGCTTTCTACCTCCTGCAAGTCCGTCAGACAGGGAAAGGTAAAGCGAGCACTTAATTGCTTACGGCACTCGTCGCAAGCCCGGCGCTTAGGCCGTTCCGAAGGCTTGCTCCCATCCATATCCATCGTCTCAATGGTCTCCGCGCGATCGGACTGTTGATGACTCGGCAATGGGCGGGACGGTTGCCGTGGGGACGCGCGTTGTCTTTATCGTTATGGTGCAACGGACAATGACGGCGGAAGGGGGTTGCGCGCGCTGTGGCATGGATAGTTGCGAGGGTCTGGCGTTGGTTGTGCTGCCGTGTGGTGTGTTCAAGTTAGGTATGGATTTGTCACGAATCCTAAGGCAGCCTGGCAGCGGCGAACAGACCGGCAAGTTGGGTGGTGGGGGGTCGTTCCTTGTGCCGCTTTTGGTTGCCAATTCGATGAGCAAGTTTATCGTAGCGTACCGTACAAAGCGGCCAAGATGGCAGGCCAAGGCTAAGCTGATAGGCTGGGTCGGCTCACCGTGGTGAAAGGTAGTCCATCAAGGTACCCGGTTGAACTGTGTCATGCGCCATCGCTCACAATCGATCAGAAAAAGTCAAAAACCATCATGCCAATTGTATCTTAGTGCTTTCACTTCCCATGAGACATAATACATTCGATTTCTTGTCGAGGCCGAGGCAGGAAGGACGGTTGGGAAGCTGGATATAAATAGTGTAATTATCAATACAATCCAATACACAAATGTCCAATTGAGGTAGCGCAAGCGTCGGTAATATTCTAGAAAATTCAATGCAGTTTGTCTAAAATGGACTAGCGCGTCGGTTATCTTATCCATTTGCTTGGCGCAGGCGGTGAAGTGAGCTCCCCGCTAGAAGTTGGTAAAACTGGCAGAAAAAAAGTCATGAGCTTTGACCGGGACTGTTTGGCTGCAATTGTTGCGGAAGGACGGACACAAGAAGTCACCGGCACAATGGGGTCAAAACTAGCCGACAAGAAGCGAAAGTCGCGGGAATCCGACTCGGAGTCCGGCGACGAACTCGCAAATGGCCTATTCGACGGTGTTCTGTCGCAAAGCGAGGATGAAGAAGACTACGTACCGTCCGACGACGCAGACGAGGAGGAGGATGCCGACGAGAGCGGGAGCGAAGGCACCGATGACAGCGAAGACAATGGGGAGGATGATGACATACTGAGCGACGACATTCCCTCGGATATCGATGGGGAGGAAGAAATGAACAGGCTTGTCAAGCAACAAGGGGAGCTCGAAATAACAGAACCCGGGGTCGATCCCAAACCGAAGGAGGAGGATGACAATGGGGAGAAGAACTACAGGATTGAAAAGGATGCCAATGGCGGAATTCGATATGTCTACGAGTGCGTTATCCGAATTGCAACCTATACTTTACGGCCAGGCACTGACTCGGTCTTGACAGCGAGATTGACCCGGTCTACGATTCCGACGACACAGACGCGCAGGGCCCCGTCAACACGATAGGCAACATCCCTTTGAGCTTCTACGACAGGTGTGTCTTCCATCGAGGCAGGCAATTTGAGTTCTTCTGCTAAGCCCTTCTCTCTCCAGCTATCCTCATATCGGTTACGACATCAATGGAAAGAAGATCATGCGCCCGGCGGCAGGTGACGCGTTGCAGAGTCTCCTTGATAGTATTGAAGTTCCCAAAGGGTGGACCGGATTGACGGATGTGAACACCGGCAATCCGCTCAATCTCAGGCACGTCACCCTATGCCCGCACACTGTTGGCGAAGCATACTGACCAAAGTCCAGCCAAGAAGAACTGGAGCTCGTTCGACGGGTTCAGATGGGCCTGCTGCCAGATGACCTCCAGGACCCATACCCCGATACTGTGGAGTGGTTTACCTCCAAGGAGGAGATAATGCGTAAGTACAGTGCCATACGCTTCTTTCAAAACCATAGCTAAACGAAACGTCAACAGCCCTCAGCAGTGCCCCTGAGCCAAAACGACGCTTTGTTCCTTCCAAGAATGAGGCCAAGCAAATCATGAAGTTGGTCCGTGCGATCCGCGAAGGCAGAATCCTTCCCTACAAGCCACCTGAGGAGCGCGAACGGGAAGAGGAAGAGAAGGAGGAAGCGCACTTCGATCTCTGGCAGAACGAGGAGCCTCAAGCACCAAACCCGATGCATATCCCTGCACCTAAGCTTCCGCCCCCTGGTTATGACTTGAGTTACAATCCGCCAGAAGAATACTTACCGTAAGTCGACTGCCACCAGTCTCTTGGGGCCAATGAAACCACTGACGCCCGTGTTAGGACCAAAGAAGAGCGCGAAGAATGGGAGAAAGCAGATCCAGAAGACCGAGAGAAGGAGTACCTGCCGCAGAAGTACAATGCTTTGAGGAAAGTACCTGCTTATGGCAACCTGGTCAAGGAACGGTTTGAGCGCTGCATGGTATGTGGCCCAACAAAGCTGTTTTGAGCTCGCAAGACTGACTGTCTCGATCACCAGGACCTATATCTGGCGCCTCGTGTGCGTAAAAACAGACTCAATATCGATCCCAACTCGCTTCTCCCGAAGTTACCCTCCCCATCTGAGCTCAAGCCGTTCCCGACTGTCGTTCAGACAATCTTCCGGGGTCACGAAGGGAGAGTAAGAAGTGTTGCGGTTGATCCGGTAAGTCCCGGCCATGTCTATGTCTACCCCCAAAATGTTCATGGATGCTAACCAAGCACTAGACGGGCGTTGCACTGGCCACCGGAGGCGACGACGGGACCGTACGTGTTTGGGAGTTATTGACAGGTCGTCAAGTATGGTCTGTCAGATTAAGTAGCGATGAGCCCGTCAACACGGTCCGGTGGAGGCCAACCAAGGACTCCTTCATCCTGGCTGCGGCCGTCGGTGAAGACATCTTCCTGATGGTTCCGACACACGCGAGCGTCACTCCGGCTCTTGACCAGGCCAGCAGGGACGTCCTGGCGGCAGGCTTTGGCTACGCTACAAACGGGCAGCAGCAAACACTTCCGGCTGGCAAGGAGCCGCCTGCAAAATGGGCCAGGCCAGGCACAAAACTGGAGGACGAAGGTGTCTTGATCAGAATCACGGTACGGACAACCGTAAAGGTCATTAACTGGCACAGGAGAGGAGACCACTTCGCGACTGTCTCACCAACCGGACAGCGAAGCTCCGTAGCCATCCACACGCTCTCAAAGCACCTCACACAAATACCCTTCCGGAAACTCTCCGGCCTCGCACAAACTGCCGCCTTCCACCCGCTCAGGCCCCTGTTTTTCGTGGCTACCCAGCGGACCATCCGGTGTTATGACCTCCAGAAGCTAGAGCTGGTCAAGATTGTCCAGCCTGGCGCGAAGTGGTACGTTCAAAAAAAACTCGAAGTTCTATATGCTGGACGATGTGTTGGCTGACACCTTTCTAGGATCTCATCCTTTGATATTCACCCAGGCGGCGACAACCTCATCGTGGGCAGCTACGACAAGCGCCTTCTCTGGCACGACCTCGACCTGTCCAACAGGCCGTACAAGACCATGAGGTTTCACAGTGAGGCAATCCGACAGGTCCGGTACCACAAGGGCGGACTCCCCCTATTTGCCGATGCCAGTGACGACGGCACGCTGCAGATCTTCCACGGCAAGGTCCCGAACGACCAGTTGGAGAACCCGACCATCATCCCGGTCAAAATGCTCAAGGGACACAAGGTTATCAACAAGCTTGGCGTGCTGGACATCGATTGGCACCCGCGCGAGCCGTGGTGCGTCAGCGCCGGGGCAGACGGGACTGCTCGGCTGTGGATGTAACAGCATGGGAGGACTCGGATTGGTGCTCAGACTTAATCAGGACTCACACCGCTGTACGTCAGTACTTTTCCCTCTTGGAGTTTGCGGGCATCTCGGGAAGGCCTTCAGGGTGATGTGATACCATATAAACCTGCCTCTGATTCGACATGAGTGCCGCGTTGCTATTGTCCACCCATCTGACCATTTGACAAATACCCGGTTATCCCACCAATACCATATCTCGGTATATTGCTTGAGGAGCTTCTCGATGCATATACCACACAGTATGGGCGTTGGGCTTCGCGCATCGTGGCCCCGTTCTGCGCTGCATCGTCTCCGCCTTATCACGTTGACTCACCGCTGCTCGCATGTTTCCGTAGGATCATGTTGATTAGCCCAATAGGAGCCTTCTCTCGACCCCGGGGTCGCGCTTATTATTATCGACGGATACTATTAGTTCTTTTTGCTTCTTTCCAGCTTCTCTCCCTGTTTTCCCCCGTTGCTTAGCCCTAAACACCCATACACACACACACACACAGCGCAGTTAGACCATGGCGCTCGACCCCCCGGCAAACCTCGCAAACAACCTCAAATCCACCGCCTCGGTCATCGCCTTGTACCCGGCCGGATTCAAGTGCAGGTAATCCCCACTGTCGTACTCTTTCCTCAGCATCGTCCCGTTCTTCGGGTCCCGCACGGCCGCGTCAAAATCCACCACCGCATCGAACCGCCCGCTCGTCCGGATCCACCGGTTCACCCGCTGCCGCTCCGCCTCCCGCGCCGGATCCCCGTACGCCTGGCTCGGCCCGCTCATGGGCGTGATGGTCGCGCCAAACACCGCGATCCCGGCCCCGTGCAGCCGCGCCACCATCTGGTCGTACGCCTGGATGAGCCGGTCGCCCACGGCTTTTTGGGTTGCGGCGTCCGCCGCCGCCATCCCCAGGTCGTTGACGCCCTCGAAGACGATGGCGTAACGCACGTTGGGGTGCGCCAGCACGTCGCGCTCGATGCGCCCCAGCGCGTTCGGGCCCAGCCCGTCGACCAGGATGCGGTTGCCGCCCGCGGCCATGTTCAGGACCGAGATGGAGTGCAGGCTCGGGGTGGAGTGGGCGGACTTCTGCAGCCGGGCGAGCAGCCGGTCAGGCCAGCGGTCGTTGCCGTTGGTCGTGCTCCCGCGCCCGTCGGTGATGCTGTCGCCTACGATGGCGAGCGCGACGTGAGAGGGCGGCAGCCAGGCTTGCACGGCCGAGATGAGGAACCACTTATCGATGCGCTGCACGTTGGTGCCGCTGCCGCTGCTGCTGCTGACAGAAGAAGAAGAAGAAGAAGAAGAGTTGAGGTCTGCCGCGGCGACGAGGTTGCCTTGGGACAGCCAGCTCGAGGTCCGGCTGCCTGGGTGGCCGGTGATGCCGAATCCGGCTTGGCCCGCGGCGAGGTACACGGTGATGGTTAGGCTAGTTTGGGCCTTGACGGGGAAGCGGAGCGGGTCCGACACGACGAGCGCGCCGTTGGGGACCTGGAAGGAACGCGACCCGGAAAAGGTCAGGTATTTGACCGTGTCGGTGTGGATGGCGCTTGACCCGGCGGTGCCGTTCACGGGTAGCGCGATAGTGGCGGCTGTGATGGGCAGGTCGGAGTTGCCGAAGGCGTTGCTGAACTGCAGGCGGATGGTGGAGGCATCCTGGGTGAGGTAGACGGTCTGGCGGATTGTGGTGTTCTGAAACACCCCGTCGGTGCCGTTCTACGATGACGAGTGAGTATGCGATTCGGTTCAGGAGGTCTTGTCTCGGCGTCCTGCGCTTTTGTCTCGTCTCGTAGCGGGGCAAGATGCAGGACGCGAGAGATGGAGAGAGTACTGACATAGGGCGGGTTGGGCAGGTTATACGGCTCTACCTGTTGTGGCATAGAAGCCCAGATATCGACCCAGTGGTCGTGACATGTCGCGACGGTGACACAGGTCGCACTCAGGACGAGGCCGAGAAGCCGGCGAAGGCCGAAGGCGCTAGCCATGGCGTCGATCGAAGTAAATACCACGAACTGTGGCGATGACCATCCGATATCTCAACCTCGCCCAGCGGCTCGGACGGCTGGGCTATTTATCTCCAGCCAAGACGCAGGAACCCGCTGCAACCGTTCCATCTCGAGGGCACGATGCGTGATGTTGTTGATTGCGGGATTCCGGTAACCCGGAACGAAGGGTGTCGTGGTGTTAATCAGGCTAAATAGGCTGCCGTGTGGTTCCATCGCTTCGTCGTCAACCAAGCCGGCTCTCGGCATGGTGGACTCGGAGCAGGGCTCTGGTGTCTCCAAACAGTCTTGGTCGATGGGGAAACTGGAGGCACGGCAGCCGGCAATGCAACCTTGTCCCCGTTTATCCCCAGGAACCCCGCACCCGGCTTCTGGGGACGCGGGTGGGACACGGGAAGGTGTTAAAACGGAGATTATCCTCCATGAGTTTGCACCTCAGCCATGAGCTGTGAGGGGACGGGGTGGATGGAAACACGATGACAACATTCAGCTGATCTCAAGCTATTACCTCACGATGGGCACGGCAATGTCATTGAAGACGAGGAACTATATTGACCCCACCCCTTTTCCTATCCTGCCGATATCCTGACCCTGCTTTTATCCCCCTTATCCGGCTTACTGTCATTAACTCATTTACAAGCAAAAGAGACGAGACAAGAAAGCGCTAAACCAGCAAAACGCCCAGAATAAAACAGACAGGAGTGGTGAGCATCTCGCCTGAAGAAGGAAAAAAAAGGAAAAGAAGCGAGAAGAAAACAGTACAGCGCGCAAGGTTGATGAACACGCACAGCCAACGACACCAGACAGCACCACCCGCGTCAACACCGTGTTCGAGGCCGATACTGAACCCCATTCCTACCACCATCGACGCTCATGACGGAACACCCCTCACATCAACCCCTTTTCATGACCGATTCGACACCCGACACGCTCCCAAACATCGAACCCCCTTCAACACCTGAATCGCCCTGCGCGTCACGATCAAAGTTGGATTCATCATCGCGGAGAATCTCAACCTCCTCAACCCCTTCCTCCTCATCCAAATCGAGTTACTCCACACCAAGAACCGCATCCTCGCACCACGCGCCGACCCCAAACACCTGAATCCCAGCCAGCATACTAGACTGCAGGCTCTCCAGCCGGTCCAGCCCCGCGGCCCCGCTGCTGGCCCCGCTCACCCCCGTGCCGACGCTCGCGACCGTGGTGAGCATGCTGTACGCCACACTCGCCGGCGGGGAGCGGATCAGCCGGGTGCCCATGCCGGCCTCGGTCACCCAGGCGGCGGGCGTGGGCGTGTACAGCCAGGCCAGTTCGCGTTGGTGGCGGGCCATGTTGTCCTGTGTGAGCTGAGAGTGGGCGGGCAGGGCGGGGTATGCATACGCGATGGGCGGAGACGGCGCAGCGGAGGTGTTGGAGTTGGAGTTGTTGTTATTGTTGAAAGGGTCGGTCAACGTCTCGTCTGTGGCGGCTCTCTCGGTGGAGGAGGAGTCGCCGTTGGATTCGGGGATGTGGGGTTTGTGCGCGGGAGTGGGTAGGAAGAGGATGTCGGCATCTTCGTCGTTGTTGCCGTCAGCGTCTTCTTCGGGGAGGGCCAAGGGGGCCGACAAGCTGTCGTCGGACGAGGCGTTGGCGACTTGGCCGGACGGGATGTTGACGCCGTTGCGCTGAGGCGACCTTGTCTTGGTGTGGACACCTGCCGAGAACGTGGGCGGCAAAGGGACGGGCATGTTGGGGAGAGCGTGATGGCTGGCAGGAAGCTGCTCGCTGGGGAAACCGGTATTAGCATAGTGCTGGCTCCCAGACATCGGAAGGAGCGTCTCACCGGAGAAACAGGAGGAACTCAAGGAGAAGTGGAGCTGAATGTAGGGTGAACGGCCTCTGGACTCGGCAGGACTTGGGGCAGGCTATGATCAATGACACAGCGTCGACTGGTGAAGCGTTTCTGAAAGCGACTTGACCAAGGCGGACAGAAATCTGGCACTCTGTCTTCCGTCTGGTACACACTTCTGCAAGGTCAGATACGGGAGAGAAGAGGAACCTCGACCTGTGGAGAACACCTAGGCAGTGCCATCTCTTTTATACCCAATTCTAAAGCCAAGACCGACAACAACCGTCCTTTTGATCGGAAAGGGCGAGTGGTGAAAACGGAAAGAGGCAGGGGTTTTACGAGCGATCACCAACAGACGAAAGGACAAGGAGATTAACTACCTACCTACGGCAGCTTTGCAACGTCATCTGGGTAACACAAGCGAGGGGCTACATTAGTGTGGGGGTCAGGGCGTTTCGTGCCACTGGGCAAGGCTGTGTGCTGAGGCAGTCCTGCATCAGCCCTTCCATCCATCGATCCTTGCGCTCAAGGATCCTTGCCAGCGAACCAAGACGCCTCTCCGAGTCGGCTCGGTCCTTTGGCTTGACTGAAGGTAGGGGGCGCCCACCACAAACGACCCCTTGCCGGCATGGCTGGCGGCATTGGACCTGGACTTGAACCAACGACCACTTGCCTGCCGTCGACGGGCAGGGCTCCCACAACGCTACCCCCTAGTAGAGGTAGTCCTTGTGCTATCCGGAATACTGGAGGTCGGGCGGCAGGTGAGCTATGCTCGCCTCCGTGGCTTTAGATTGGCCACACAGCTCTCCTGTCAAGCTCAAACTCGCGAAATTTCCGTCCACAACCTCACCATCTATCGAGTTTTCGCACTTCCCTCCTACCAGCTAGCTTGACCGAAGCACCGAGATCGGCGACAGCTTGGAGGTGCTGTTCTTTCCCAATGGTCAGCATGTGCACAAAGCTGTATCCACAGTCTAGACCAGTTGACCGTGTTGCTCGCCTCACTTTCACAGAGCAACTGCCCAGCTGCTAACTCCTGCATCAACCGCTTCACCTTGCTTCATCGTCAGAGAGGCTGCCCAAGAAGCTGAGGGTCCACATGACCTGCCCCTTGTGCGCAGTCCTTCCACGGAGCCTGTGTGGCAGTCAATATCATAGAGCGGCTGGAGGGGTGAACGCAGCCCGTGCTAAACTAGCGGGAAGTTCAACTGTCTTCCTTGACAATGGAAAGCAGTGTAGAATGGTCATTGGAGACTCTCAGCCCCGCGAGTCTCGGCTCGCGATGATGATGATCAACCGAGAGCTGCATATCCATACAACCTCTTCTTGAGCCCGACCAGTTCGGTGATATTGGGTGAGCAATGCCTGTCGTCTCGGCCGGCCTCGGAGGTTGCACCAGCTTACGGCTTTGGTTGGACTTATGCTCGACCAATCTTGCACTGCCCAGGCAGCGACCCCATTCGGCAACGCCCGGGTTGACGAGCCTGACCCCGCCATGCATCGGGCGGCACCGAGCTAGTCGATGGCCCTTGTTCCAGGTCGCCTCGTAGAGGTTTTTCGTTGATGTCAAATAAGGTACTTTCCAGATCAAGCGAAAAGAGAAATTAGTCGTGCCGCAGTCACTGCTTTGCCGACTTTTCGTGCTTCAGGCGTTCTGTGAAGGGGTATAGCAAAGCTTTGAAATCAGAATGTCGGGACCGCTGATCGCTGAAGAGCTGAGGGACGAGTGGGGCACCTTAGTTTCGTCAGAATGCAGATCCCCCGGCCCTTCGGAGAAAGGCCCATAGTGCAGCTCCACAAAATCTTTATGACTAGGATCACCCTGGTCGTCTGAGCTTCGAGAAAACTTCCATTGTGTCTCTGACAGTGGCTCGTGAGTGGCCATCCGCCATCTGCCTGCGCAGCTGCGACTCTCAGCCAATCTGGGACCAACCCAAGGTACCAGGGATAATTTACATTTCCTTCGATACCCCTGCAAAGGCTTGTTCCTGGATTCCCAACAATCGACATTTCATGACCACACACCAATGCATGATGCATGTGCAATAGGTTGCCTTGGGCCACCGGAGTCTTCACGGCTTTATCACGGACCGTTCTGCATTTGAGGATGACCAGCCAGCCTCGATTCGGGCCGTTCTCTCCAGAGTTAGGAGCCGGATGCCAGAAAACCTGGGGATTCGGGCCGTTCTCTTCAGAGTTGGGAGCCGGATGCCAGAAAACCTGGGGATTCAGATACGGTATTCAAATTGCGCTGACGACTACACATACTACCAGGTAGATCATTTCGGGGGAAGTCGATTGCCCAAAGAGCTGCCCCTCAATATTTCAACGAAACGAACTGCCAAGGGAGACCAAGAAATGGCCGACCAAATCGAACGAACCTAGGCTCTGCCCGCCCGATCGCTCACCACCTCGCCAGGGATTCTCCTGCCCTTGACGATACGATGCTGTGACGCCACGTCAGGACCAGCCTGGCACTCAGCCACCGACCAATCATCAAGGTGAGCCGCTATTTCACCTGGCGCGGGCAATGTTGGAATCAAAACAATCTCGGGGTAGACAAATCCGAGAGCTTTTCATTCACCGCTTCTCATGGAATCCACAAGTCCATTTGTGCTTTCTCCCAACGCCGGCCTAATTCCCTAATCGATATGCTGTATGTAGTAGGCAGATCCCTACTCTGTACAGTACAGTACGTGCCCGGTCGCACACCATACCACTTCCAAAGTGCATGAATACATGTTCATCAGAGTACCCTCGAGCCTGAACACAAACTGTCCGGTGCCAACCGGCTCCTCCGTCTGCCTCCTTGACCCCGCTCACCCTTCAGGTCACCAACCAAATACCAAGGTTTGTGATAGTAGCTTGCGAGACCGCCTTCTGCAGTGAGGACTGGGCTCATGCACGTCTGTACTTGTGGCATGAGGTTTTGTTACACTGCCCTCTTGGCACCGGAGCAAACTCCGTTCAGCAGAGTGGCGTGCGCCTGACCGTCAAATGCGTTGGTTCATGATCTCCCCATGACCGAATGGAGGAGGCTGGCCTCATTTCATCACCATCCCGGCCGGCATCTGGTGTTTTTCTCTCCCTAGCGTTGCACATATGTGCATACACTGCGGGAGATGGGCCCTACCCGCAGTGGGGAAAGACCCCTTACGGAAGCCGATAGTTAAGTTTGGAACATAACCTCAAACACCACTATATACGCGCACCCCAAGTGTAGCACATTATATCCAGCCTCCATGTAGCTTACAAAGAGAATCTCCCTTATTAATGTCAAATCATTCCTCTCAGCCACACCCTCTTTTTCTATATCTCTACACTTGCGTATAGTGCTTATTTAAGCAGAAAACTCTATCGCACAAATATTTTGTAAAGATTAGGTATATTATAAAAGACCGGGTATATTGTGAAGACCGGGTGTATTATGAAGACCAGGTGTATTGTGAAGACTGGGTGTATCATAAAGACCGAGTGTAAAGACCTAGGTGTATTGCGAATGTAACGGGCTGGGCCCGTAGAGGCCTCGGCAAACTCTCGGCCAAGACTCGAGATTCGGTGGACCCATATCTTGTTCGACGTCGGCGCACAGGCCAAGGATGTCGAGGTACAAGTTGGCAAATGTCTTGTATGATCCTTCGCTCTTTTCTTCTTCTCTCCCCATTCGAGACAAACTCGTAGAGTCGTCACCAGCTAGTTGCAAATATACTCCTGGGACCGTTACACCTCCATCTCAGCGTTGCCCTACTTGGAGAAGACTGGTAGTGGCCAAACCACCAAGATATTCCCGAATCATCCATTGGTACCCCCAACGCCGCCGTCTTACCGTTGCTCCAGCTTCAACGCTCACTTACCTCGGTGATCTCCACGCTCCACAGGCACAGTTATTCCTCAACTTAACAAACGGACGTCTGTACATAAGGCACACATGGAAACCGCAGGTTGGCATAAACTGCGAAATTTGTTTCATAACCAATCCGTCGCACCATTGTCTTCACAGCAGTGTCCATGTGAGGTGCTAGGCAAAAGCAAAGTTTGACAGTCAGCCACGCTCCTGCTGCTTGCAGATAGCAACGTCTCTCTCTCTCCCTGGCCGCCCATCAACTAGAGTTTCTCCCTAATCTCGAAGCGCTCTCGTACTTATGGAGTCTGGAGCGTACAAAGGGGGCCGGCATGGATATAATGCTGAAAGGACACGATGATGCCGAGGAAAGTGTGGGAGACTCAGAAGATAGTGCTCACTTGATTCTAGCGAGATACATGTTTCCAGCGATTACCTTCCTGGCTCTCTGCCACCGTGACTCCGCAGTGCCGTGGACTGGTCGATGTCAGATGGCTCTGCGAGAAGCAGGTTGCATATGGAAACCTCAATGGAGTTTCGCCTCAATATTTGCAGTGTTTCTTGTTCTGATGTGTAGATGCCGGAGAGAAGGCAATATGAGCCGTCCATTTCGTATACATCATATGTGGCATTCCCTTGCAGATTACGGATTACAGCCGAGCGACTCAGACTAGGATTGGAACGGGCCTGGCAAGGTACTTTTATCAAACTAATCCGGTTGGCTGGATCGAGCCACATCCGTAAGAAACCACACAACTCTGAAAACGCGATCACCAACGCCATTTACACCCAGGAAAGCCATAACGCCCTTCCCCAACCCTCCAACCCGAAATACCACCAGTCTTCCAGCCCGACTAAAAACCAGTAGGGAGGTTAAATCGCACTTGCAGCCCGCACTTTCGGAACACTTGTACTCCGCACCCTCGGGAGCTGCCGGGCCTTGCGCCTCTAGCGCTCGGCGTCATTCGAGGCCGCGTGCGGGTCCAACTGCTCCCGCATCGCCGACGCCTCACTGGCTCTACGGCGGAGGTCGCCGGCCTTGAGGCGGCGCACGTCCTGGTAGGCACGATCGAGCTCCATCTCGATGGCGCAGCGCGCCTTGAGCGCCGCCACGGCCGGCCACACGCTGCGCTCGCCGCGCAGGATCCAGTACTCGACCGTTTCCTTGGTGGGCGTCTCCATGAGCCGCCCAAAGTCCTGGAGTGAGATCTGGGGCACCAGCGTGATGCTGGGACCGGGCAGGTGCTCGTCCACGAGGAAGCGGCGGATCGAGGGCTGCAGCAGCCGGAGCCGGTCCATCTGCCGCAGCCGGTGCCGCACCTCGAGCCCGATCATGCGCATCACGAAGGCCTTGGTTGCCGTCAGCTTGTTACGCTTTCCTATCGCCGAGGGACCGTGCATATCGCTTTGGAGGAAGGGGACCAGGTAGGGCCGCGCCTGGCTGACGATGTAATGGTTTACGTTGAAGAGCCTCGCGACGCGCGGCAGCGGGGCGTCACGGCCCGTGTATTTGGCCAACGTCCAGTGCCGGAAGTCGACCTGGTCGGTCGATGCCCAGGGCGTGATGTTTCCGCGGGAATCCTTGCAAAGGATCTTGGTTTGCCTGTGCCCGTAGAAGGCGGATGACGAGGCGTTAGAAGCAACGGCGGCGGTCCAGACCAGCTGCGAACCTCGTCAGCAACTTTCACTTTCAATCCGAAAGCAGAAACCGCCAGGATCAAACAACGACATACCACATTAGGGGCGGTGACATAGTTCAGGAGGGTCGGAACGCCCTCTTGGCCGGCCGGGACAACCGTAATGTTGAGGATCCTCCTGCTGCGATTGTACGCCTCCTCAAAAGTCAGGTCGCCGATGTTGGCCCTGACGCACTCCTCCAGAACCTTGACGTCCAGAAAGTAGCCTTCTTTCCGGAACCGCCGTACCCTCCTAAGCAGAGTCTCCAACCGGGTCCACATCGACTGCCTGATCTGTTCGTTGTGCCTGACCGGATCGTTGCCATGGCTGGCAAACGCAGAGAGGTCAATTCCGTCGCCTTTCAGTATCCGAAGCAGATCCTTCTCGGGGTGGACACTGACCAGGGCGCCCATTATCGCCCCGGTTGCGGTCCCGACAATGATGCGAGGAAGCAGCCCCCGCAGTAGCAAGGCCTTGATGACGCCAAGATGGCATAGACCGAAGATGGCTCCGCCCTGAAGTACCAGCGCGGTCCGCCCAAAACCCTGTCTCGAGTCGTGGATAAAGTCGAGCTTGTTCTGCGTCGACATCGTGGCCGTCGCCATGCCGCCTGTACGTTGGCGTCTCCTACTAGGGACGGAACGCCCGACGGTTTCCGCTCCAAAATTGCCTCCGCTAATCTCACCGTCCTCGTAATCCGGCGACATGGTCCTCCCGCCTAGCAGATCCGCGTCCGAATCGTCCGGCGGAGGCAGGGAGGCCAGCTCCTCAATGGCGTCAACATACTGTGCAATGTACTCATCGATAAGGCATTTGGTGCCAGAAAAGGCCTTGTTGAACAGTTTCGGGCTGTTGATGTTACCCAGATTCCGGACGAGTCCGGCGCGGAGCGCGTTGATAAGCCCGTAGACGTCCCCTTCCTGGCGTGCCTTGTCAATGAGAGACAAGCGGTCGTTGATGAGGCGGAAATCGTAATCCTTGCTTGTCGGATTGTTCCGCCACATGTCGAGGCCGAGGAGGACGTCCAGCTTCATCGCCGCGTCCTTCCATTGTTCGTACGTGGTCGCATTCTTGAGCGCCTCCAGCGAGATCTTGACGGCTGAGGGGCGGAACCAGTACTCTTTGAGTTTCTGCAAAGTGTTGCCCATCAGAAACACTGGTGGGAGAGGGGGAATAGAGATAACATACGCGAACCCAGAAGAGCAGCACATCGAACAGCGTCTGCAAGACGACTGTAGAAAACTGCCAGAGTGTTGCAATAAAATTCCCCATCCTGGACGCCGTGCCGGACAGTCCACCGTCGTAGCGGGCGTCGTAGATGGGAATACCGTTTTGAGATGTATTTCAACCGCGTCTGCCAGTGTGGATGCTGAGACGCGATAGCAGGACCCAGAGAGGGAATTGGAATGATCCGGGACCAGAATACAGTACGTCTCCTGATCACGGAACCGAAGAATACTTCGACCCAGCAAAGCACAGCTGCTAGGTCGTTATTCCCATCTTAGTGTACGGAGATAGTTGGGAAGGCGAGTAATAAGTAAACTGTGGGGAAGTGGACCAGTCTGAACCTCAAGCGGGAAAGACATGTGAAAGTGTCGTCATGGGTTTGCCCCGGCCTACCGGGGTAGCTTCTCCACACTTCGGCTGCCTTACCGAGTAGGGCTACTGGAACAACCCGTCAAACACTAACGTTGACCCGAATTGGTCTTCTCGACAACAAACTCGACGATTTGATTCTAGGCAGTATGCCTATCTGTATGTAGGGACAATGAATCATGCTGCACAACAAAGCCCGAGACTTTGGACCCCAAACCACGAGAACATATCTTTCCTGCCACCTCCGCTGTCTCCGCAGGTGGAACCAAACCCATTCCAACACCCACTGTCTGGGCTTCTCCCCGTCCGTATCACCAGAAAAACCAACACAACCTTGGCATCAGATAGCAGTCATTTACAGACCCTCTAAATCTATCTTTGAGTGCCTCTAAATAGCCCCTCAATTGTTGGCAGCAGAGGCCATCCCTGTATAAACATTAAACCCTTCCCTTTGTCCAGTCACATCTCTCTCAGAGGGCGATCACAAACACGCTCCGGTTTGCGTGGCTGACGCTGCCCTTGCTATATCCTTAACCATGCCCAAACGCCAAAAGTCCGAACCAGAACTGCCCTCGCTGATAAATGCCTGATCAGCCATGAAGCGCCGGAAAGCAAAGCAAACTCTGATACCGCGGGGTGCAGCAGCGCAAGCACCGATATTGGTACGAGAGATGTTCGATGTCTTCAGTACCGAACCCGGGATTCTCGAGGTGGTGAATGGGATGGCGCAGAGCCCTTCCGGATTCCTCCCTCGAGACTGTGATCGCCGTCATATGGGTGACATCTTGTTGGGAAACCGACCCGTGGCCGACAAAAGACGGTCGTCCGACATGCAGATATTTCAGTCCCCATTCGGAGGCGTTGCAACCTGCCTCAGCAGCTCACTCTTCACAGCCGACTCCATCTCGCTTGATGTCATCTCGACCGTGCTCCAGCCCGTCACTTTGTTTGCGAGCTCCAGCTTCTTCTCGCACGCCTTATGGACTAATTCCTCCACGGTCCCTTCGCTAATCAGCCGGATGACCTCGACTGGCTTAGTCTGCCCAAGTCGATGGGCCCGGTTCTCCGCTTGGATGTCGTCTTGTGGGTTGTCCGACTGGTCAAAGATGACGACCTTGTTGGCAGCTGTCAGGTTGATGCCCGTGCCGCCAGAGCCTGTCGTCAGGAGGAACACGGGAATGGACTCGTCGGTATTGAACTCGTTGATCAGTTCCTGCCGGGAACTGACATCGGTGTTTCCTTGAAGCGACAGATACTCGACCCCTTCCGAGGCGAGACACTCTCCTAGTATCTCTATCACCTTGGCGAATCTCGTGAAGACGAGGGCGCGGTCTCCCTTCGCCTGAAACTCCCGGATTAACCCAAGAAGCGCCTTGACTTTGGCGCAGTCCATCCAAGAGCCGTCCGGAAGATCGTAGTTCTTGATGCACTTGTAGTCCCTGCACCAAAGGTGCAGCTCAAAGTCTGACAGAGCCTTGAGCTCGTTCTTGAGATGGTCCAGTCGCGGCTGTCTTAATTCTGATTGTGGAACCTTCTTCATCAGAATCCCGGCCATCTTCTCCACGTCGCGGTCCTTGTAGAACCGACGAAACAGCTGCGGATGGATCGCCGCTTTGCGCAGCTGGACCCACACGTTATTCGTGTCATTGTCCCTCCCTTCTTTGACACGAGGGGTCGACTCTTGCGAACTCGATTTCCTAAACCGTCTCTCGTAGTCTCGGTAAAGGGCCTCTTGGACAGGATCCATCTTACAAGTAATGACCCTGGTTGTCTTGGGCGGTAAATCCTTGAGCACTTGTTCTTTCCTCCGCTGGAGGATAAACGGCTCCAAAATGGTTCGGGCGCGCGGAACCCGCTCGCTGTGCAGCAGCGCTCCCTTGGAAACAGCCGTTAGGGAGAGTTTTTGGTTGAATAGCGCCTCCAAGTTCTCAAAATAGGCCTGGAATAGGTTCGGTTCCACAAATTGGAGGAGAGAAATCATCTCCATCAGGTTGTTTTGGATTGGAGTCCCGGACAGGACCAGGCGCCATGTAGCTGTCACACGCAGCAGATCCCTGTAGAGCTTCGTTTTCGGGTTCTTCATTTTGTGACCTTCGTCGAAGACGGCTACTATCGGTCGGAATCGGCGAAGGTTCGAGATGTCCTCGCTGCGTGACAGTTGCGAATAGGAGGTTAGGATGACCTGGTGACTTGACGGGTCATCTAGAATTTCGTCGGCGATCTCATCCCGAGCTGATTGACTGCCCTGGTACATTGTGACCTTGATCTTGGGAGCAAAGCGTTCAAACTCTGCGGCCCAGTTCGCCAATGTGGACGGCGGGACGAAGATGATATTCGGCCACGGCCGATCACCGCTCTTTTGTCCATTCCTTTCCCACTCTCCAACGATCGCGCACATGAGGGATATTACCTGGCAGGTCTTGCCGAGGCCCATGTCGTCGGCTAGGATACCGCCATACTGGTTCTTATACAGCAGGTATAGCCAGTTGAGGCCGTATATCTGGAAGGGCTTCATGGTGCAGCCCTCCATGAGTCTCGGTTGACCCAGAGGCATCTCAACTAATTTCGCAGAATCTCCAATGCTCATCGGAGTCATTGGCTTTTCGTCGTCAGACGTCGAGTTGTCGCGAAGTTGGCCTGTTTGGTCGACGTTCCACTTTGAGGTAGTCGACTTGATTGACTCGGCCTGAGTCTCGCATACGTGGATGATGTGGTCGATGTCAGCCAGGGCGCGGGCGTAAGACTTGATCGCCGAGACAATCTCGTCTCCAATGGAGACCTTAGCGGCTTTCTTTCCCTTTTTCCTCTGGGACAAGGTCACCTTGCGAGCTTCGTCCAGATCGGCGAATGGCTGGCGAGAGACCATGACCTTTGCGCTTTCTTCTTTCACATTCGCAATTGCAATGAGCTGGACAACATCGCAGGTGTTGAGGTAGCTCAGGACCCGATCGTCAAGCAAGTCCTCTTCTTCAGCTTCCGGCGAAGAGTCACGGTGTGAGGAAGCCTTGGGCTGTTTGTATCCGTCATCCCCTCCGTCGTCACTCACGAGGTCGATAGGCTGTGCTCGGGGAGGTGAATTCGGACTGGGTTTCAGCACCGGACTCGACGGACTCGAAGCACGCGGACGGCGGCCTTGCACAAGTCGTCGGCGAGTTGGTTTGGGGGCCGGGCGCGGCCTTAGCGACTCCAAACTCTCATCTGATGAGGAATAAAGCGACACCCAATCCTTTTGGAGAGTATACGGTTTCTCCGGGCTCGTAATGGGGCTCGTGGAGGCGGATTTGGTGGCCTGTATCCTGATCAGTCCATCTGCTTGACTAACTCTGTAGAGCACGAAAATCGAAGCATCTTCGGAGTGAACTCACTGGTTTGCCTACACGCGCTTGGGCCCCCGTTGTGCCACGCGATGTTTTCAGCTGCTTGGGCCGAAATGAAGAAGGGCGGATATCGGCTCTGGACGGCTCCATGTCGTCATCCGACGAATCGCCCCCGGCATAAATCGGCGCGTCCAACTCATCGTCTGAGATCATAATGAACTCTCGTTTCGGCGCAGTCTTTTGAATTGGCAGCACTTGCCGAGCAGGAGCCCTGAAGGTGGTGCCGGCGGGAGCCATCAAGTTTGCAATTCGACCCGCACGTTGATGCATAGCTTGACCGCTGAGAGGAGATGAGGCGGGCACCTCAACGATCGATTTCGGCGACGTAGCGGGGGGGCGCTCGACAACTTGCGTCGGCTGGGTGAAGTACTGGGATTGGGATACTACACTCAGCCCGTCCACACCGTTGTCCAGGTTGAGCAGTCGGTGTGCCCTGGGTGGCGACGAGGAGAAATCCATTGTTGTGGGGAAATGGAGTTTAATTGCAAAATTGCGTAGGATAGTGGGAAGTAGAGAGAATGAAGGAGTCTCGAGGTCCCGAAAGCCAGAAGAAAGAAAGAAAGCTTCGTGGTTTAAGGTAGCAAAACCGTGAGTCTTCCTCGGACGAAAACTTGTACCTCGCAGGAATAAGGGATTTTAAGCCGGAGGATGAAACGAACGCATTGTTGTTTGTTTGGGCGAGAATTGAGCTAGTTCGACCAGGAAACGAACCAAGGTCGCCTCATCTGGCGAAATTCGTGACCCTTTGCGTCTTGCGTTGAACGAACAATCCGAAGTTGGGCAAGGATTCAAGCTCATTCGTCAGACACACGCCAAAAGGCGCCCCACACGCGCTTTTTGGGAAAGGGGACGACGCGGCTGGGTCGCTGGCACACGTTCTGTCACGTCACCACGTGCACGATCAATTAAACAAGCCCAAGCCATCCCAACCTCAGTCATTGCCACCAAAGAACGGTTTAAGGAAACACTCGGACATACTCTGTTTTGAAGGCAAATTCACAGCCAACTCCGCTTTTTGGTTCTAAAATTAATATTCAAATCTCTCAAATCAATTCCGACCCGCTGGCAATCCCAACTCTCAAAGTCAAAACACATAGACACACCATGGCCACCCGCAGGATCATCTCGCAGGAGAAGACCCTCCTCGAGAAAGACGACAGCATCGGCTCAAGCCCAGCAGCAAGCGAGAAGTCCAACATCACTCCAGCTGTTCCCATGTGTGCAAATTCACTCCCCAGTCGTGACTGTCTTGCCTCCTGACCGCTCTAACGCACATGTCAATGCGGCAGCTCCGTCATCATAAAACTACTCGCCTTCACCCTGGGCATGATTGTGATTCCCATTGGGTCATACTTCCTCACAGTAGACACCGTTTTCAAAGGTGCGCGGTCCTCCCTCTCAATGCACCTTCAGGGGCGTCTTCGACTGAATCCCTATCCCCTCTTCCGTATGTGGACTCGCCCGAGTGTCTGACTGACACCTACCAGGCAACTCAACCTACGCCGGTGCTCTCGCAGCTATCATGGCCAATGCCGTGCTCATCGGGTACATCTTTGTTGCTATGGCCGAGGATCAGTCGGAGCAGCAGCAGCAAGGAGGTGCCGGGACGTCAAAAGAGGGGAAGAAGGACCGGTGAAGGAGCCGCTTTGTCTATACATGACTCTTACCTGGGTCTTCTGTCTCGACTTACTGGTTTACAGTTCCACCGAGCAATAAACAGCAGGGCCCTCCTTAGCTATTGACCTTAAATGTTGCACGGATACCCAAGGTATACAACCATACGCCTCTCATGTGCGGTTGTTGAAACTGCATGTACAGCGCATCCGGGAGAGCTCTGCAAAAGTATAAACACCACCGTCTCCCGTCACAGCCCGTGCCCGTTCGTTAAAATACAGGAATTAGATATATCCGTATAGACTATCTTCTCCTTTTACCACGCAGTTCCGTGACCCTGGTACGTTCATGTGCTGTGTCACACACATCGATATCGATAACAAGGAAATACGCGACAGCGAAGTGAAAGAGCCTAAACCCAACAGCCGACGAAAACTTCCAAGCTCATCTCATGACTTCCATTCTTCATTACCTCCATGACCTCATACGCTCGGAACTCATTTGATACCCGCACGTAACGTCGGGAAACATCTACCCTCTTCCGCAGTGCCCGCAATCCCCCATAAGGCCAGCATCCTGAGTGTCCAATGACCCCCACAACCTTCCAACTTCCCCTTCTATGAAGTTCCGGGAGTGGCTGAGGTTCCCATGAAAAGCAATACCATTCCTCTGCCAGCTGAGAACACAAGCATATCACCCACAACGTCTGGGCCGAATCCCGTCGGCTTCCCTCTGATGGCCGATGGCCGAGAATAATGGGTATCGAAACAACGAAAACACGAAAGGAAACGAAATCTTTACTGGTCCGGCGCCGAAGGACAAGGATCAGCACTACCCATGCTTGCTGAAACGTCGCGCAAACCAGCTTTTTCGCTTCTCGGCCTGTGCGGGTCGCTGCTGCTGTTGCTGCTGCTGTTGCTGCTGGACGGGACCGGCCATCATCGCTTTCCTCAGGGCTGGCGCCGATTCTTTCTGCGGGACCGGTGGCGCAGCCACGCCATAATTGACCGCCCCGCCCCCGCCATTCACACTGGGACCCTGCATGCCCACTGGGAACGAAGGCGGCTGATAGGATGAGGGACTTTGACTAAAGCCAATGCCGTAGTCGTTGACTGGTTCCGGCTGTCGCCTGGGTACGGATTGCAGGCGGTCGATCGAGCCGTTGTCGCTGCTGGTGGGATCGGTCTGATAGCCCGCTGGCTCCCCTAAGGAGCCGCTTCCGGATGCAGTCGTGACCGTTTCGTAGGACCGGTGATTGCTAGGGACTGGATAGTCCTGAGGGTTCTGTTGTCGCGAGGCAGAGCCATACTGCGGCTCGGAGGACATCCTCGGCCAACCTCGCCGCCCGTTCGGAGCCGAAGGCCCAGGTTGATAGTCGTAATAAGTGTCTCGTTGTCCCATGGCTCCTGATCTCAGATCTTGCTGACTCCCATCAGCCCGGTTGGCGTACATGGAAGGCGGGCGGCTTCCATAGTAGCTGTCGTGTGTAAACCGACCGCCGGCCCCATCTGCATAGCGAGAGTAAGTATGAGCCCGCCCGTTCAAAGTCAAAGGGGGAAAGCATACGGCCACCGTAGTAACTAGCTCGCCGGCTAGATCCCCATGTGGGCCCATCGGTCTCTGGGCAGGGAGGTATGGTTAGCAAGCAGTCTCATCTGGGCTGTCAAGGGTTTGCATTGTTACGCACCTGTGCGGATTATGGACCTCCGGTTGCTATATCCGCCATCAATCGCCGCTTCAAAACTTCGAATGGTATCTAACGGGCGTTCCCATCTACTGCGGGTCGGGTTGGAAAGGTCCGGATCGGCTGTGTGGAGCTCTGGTTAGCCCTGGGCCATAATTGCAGCAACCAGTCTCAAGCCGTACCAATTGGGTTGCCGTAAGCGTCCTTGTGCTGAATGGCCCTTAGGGGCGCGAGAGAGGATTTGACCGTGGCGGCAACCTCAGCTGCAGTTAGGTAAGTTAGCAGCAGCGCAGAACGGCAGTTCAGATGAACTACACACCAGGTTCCGCCTCTTGCATGGCAAGCGTTGGATCCGCTTTACTGTGCAATCTCTTAGCTTCTTTCTCGGCGGATGTCTCATGCAAATCGATCTTGTGGCTGCCCGAGCCTTGAGATTTGTGAGATTTGTCCGATCTGAAACTAAACGCCCTAGACTTCCTCTGTTTGTGGGTCGGCCTCTGCTGCGCTGATTGTACCTGGGGCGTGTGTTGCGGAGGTTCTTGGTGCAGCTGGTAGGGGGAAGCGGGAGAAACGTGGTTGTCTGGGACCGCCATGTTGCCGGTCGGGGAGCCACAACAACTTTAATCCCCAAGGCCCAGTCTTGTTGTCAGGGGCGCGCGCAAGAGCGCTGGAGCCGTGAGAGCAGCTCGTCAAAGAGCAGACCAGGGAGCTTGTAGCTTGAAGATCGAAAGTGGAGTGTTGAGGAGGGAATCCCGGCTGCCGAGATATGGCCCTGTCTGCTCCAGCGGTCTCCAGGACCACGAGACCCACAGAGAGTCTGTCGCAGATCTTCAATTGTGAATCAAGGGCAGTGCGGTTTGGCGGTCGTCGCGGTCCAAAGGATATGGAGGATACCTGAGGAGCAGAGACAGGTGGTGTGTACCAGAAATCGGAGTTTCTGCTGCAACACTACGGGCCGACAAGCTGGTTAGGTAGCTGGCCTGAAGATAAGAGATAGGGGAGATATCGTGCAGCCGGCTGAACGTTTCTTCGACGCTTGTAGCTCTTTTCGGCTGTCGGCAGATTTTCCAACGGAAATTCTGGAGACCGACAAGGCTTGATCGTGCCTTCGAGTGATCGGCCCAGGTGAATTCAGTTTGCTGCAAGGGGGTCTGAGATCTCCACCAAACCCCGGAGCGCGCGGCTTGTGGAGATGGCAGGGTCACAGTGGCAGGGCGGTCTTTTCGCAGCAGCTTCCACTGACGTCAGCGCTAGTTCCCCACCAAGCTCACAAATCGGACAACTCCAACAAGAATTGTAGGGTGATTTTGTATTTGTTTCCAGGTTCTCGGCGATGTCCTAGGGCAATAACTTCCAATTCAGAGGTCTCGACGATTGCTATTAAGTTCGGTGCGTTGTAAATGCCGATGGCTGGAAATTTTGGCGTGCGTTGAATACGAGCCTTGGTCTGCTCTCGAAAAATCGGGTTGCATGTGCGACACAGAGATTGGCGCTAACTGGCGCAGCTGTCATCCCAAACTGAGGGTGCCCGTGCAGTAATCCTAACCAAGTAAGCAGAACTCCAGGGTTACTGCGGGAGTTCGTACTGATATGGATTTCAGAGTGAGCCAGACGAAGAGGCATGAATCAAACGTGGAACACAACGAGAGGGAATCAGTGTATACCGCTTCGTGGAGCCACAAACGGCGGGAGTGTTTCGAATGCAACGATAAGGAGGTTGGGCCCACATTAGAGCGCCCCGATGCCGAAGCGTCCAGAGAAAGAACCCGGACGAAAGTGTGCGGCGGGCATCCGGATCTTAAGAAAATGATGCGGTTTCCGGATGCAGGCTTTGGGCAGGTCATGTGGGACGAGAACCGCATGGAACTTGAACCACAAGGCGGGAACCAATCCAGACCGCTCCTGACTCGCCGCTTGTCGTGTGCGGCTTCTCTCCCAGTCAGCGGCGTAAGCCTCCGACAAACTGAAGGATCTCGCAACACGAGCTGGGAGATAAAACCCGTCCTACGCAACCAATCTCCACCCAAGAATTGTGGGGATATGTTTCCAACGCTGGGTGGGCGATTGGGTCCACGATCTACTTGGCCGATCTGCTTGGCCTGGGCGCTCGCAGCAGTCGTCAAAACGAGGGATTCCTTGTTCTGGGTGCTGCAGAAGCCGGGAAGGGTTGCTGCGCCTCAGATTGCGGGATGTTGAGCCAAACGCGCCCCGTTACCGAGCAACTTGGGGGCAGCTGAAGTCAACTACCATGGTTACCACTCCCCCCTTTCTCTCTACGGGCAGGACATATCAGCCCGGATCGCCCGGTCCTTCCGGCAAGAGACGTACATAATGAGAAGGTGGGAACTGCTTTCTGCTTTGCGGCAAATTCGATTCCGGCTTGGGCATTGTGTCAAGGAGAGTTTGGGGGGCGTTGATTCTGCGAAAAATCTAAATTTAAACGCCACGAGATTTCTGCATCGAAGCCGGAACGACTGTATATGCAGCAGGACTCCCGAGTTGAGAGAACTTCTTTCCTGCTAAGGCACTGATGAAGATGGCGTACACTCAGGAGAGGGCTCTTTGTGTGGTTAGTCCAAGTCTCGGATCCTGCCGTGTTTGTTTGCTGTGAGGGATCCGGTTCCACGTCCGGCTCTCTGTCTGTCCGGATCGCACGGGGAGTTCAGGACCCCGACGAGCACCACGACAAAGCAGAGCCACAACAAACAAAAGTCCGACGCGACCCTATCAGTTGCATACAGTTGCATACTACAGTATGCAACATACATGCCAGGACCGTTGGCCACTTTGGGAGCCACACCTGGAAACCTGCATGCTCGCCTGGGCGGACCTGATAGACCGACGAACCAACACGATACGCATATTATGGTGTAGGGATTTATCCAAAGCCGGTTTCCCGCCCCCCTACCTAGGTAATCAAGCTTCAAGACTCCAGCAGCTCCCACTTTGCTAGTGCCGTTCACTTGCGGATTCCCCTCAGTCCTTGGCCATCGAGCCTCGAGGACTCACCCGAGAAGACATCCGAGTGGGTGTGGAGTCAACATCCTCATAAGGCTGGTTGCATGGCTAAGATGCGGCCTTCTGTCGTGTTTTGGCGATTGCGGTCCGATGGTCTAGATTCCCCTTCTATCTACACGACACTGTAGTTAGCCCTTTTCGCAGACCGCCGTCCGAAGCTTCCGCACCATAGATCGGAACATGGCAAGCCATTGGTGGTTACAAAAGCGGGCTTGGACCAGTTTGGCTGCATTTAATAGTCGTTCTGGGAAGAGACATTGTCCTCCTGGGTGGGCCGACAAGATATGTTGGCAGCAAGAGGCTGATCCAGCGGAGAACGGGACCGAGAGAAGGGTTCGAGTGATGCGTGATATTTCCCGACCCGTCAGCCACACTTCGTCCCGGCGGGTACCTGCGCGAGCGACGAGCTTAGCCGGTGTGTTCCCCTCCGGAATGAGGACTAATCGTTGTGCAGGCCAGAGACGTAAGCGATCCTTCGTCGTTGAGATGCTTTCGAACGTCGATCCGCCGCATGATCCTATGCCGAATCATACGTGTGGGCGTACTGGTGGCGTTTTCCCCGACTTTCTCTCACTGGAAACTCCATTGGGTGAATGATGAGATATGACAGTCCAACTGATGGGTTTTGCCTGGCACTTCAAAGTCAGTATGGTATTCTCAAATTATATGGGAGGGAATGGGTCCGATCTCGTTAGCTGATTGATCTCAAGACGGACGATCTGGCTCAGATACGGCTTGAAAGCTGGTTCGTAATGCATTCAAGTCCGCTCTTTGTCCCAGTCACTCTTCCCGCGGTTTGGAACATCATCTGGACACGCCTGTCGACCTGTTGAATTCTAGCCCAGGCTTGGCCATTATTGTAGTTATTGTGACAGAGAGATGACCAGGATCTCCCACTGAGCTGCCTTCACGTTGTATCCTTCATCAGCGAAGCACTGTCTTGCATCCGAAGCTGCGGATCCTCAACGGCATCGTCACTTTTGGTATTGCCTTGATTTGAATGCTAGAAGCAAGGCCTCGTCTGCGGAGGCCCCGCCCAACCCTGATGCACCGAAATCATGAACCATCTTTACCAACCAACTCCGGCCTGAACCATCTCCTTAAATCGAGGAGGGGTAGAGCATGATGCGAACAGAGGCGCCAAAAGATCTCGCAGGAAGGGGGTTTGTGAACTTCGCCCGAACAACGCCAGAGTTGCCTGCGAAACAACAGTCAGCCAAACCCTCCCAGCCAAGGCCGTCCCATCACAGTCGGAACCTACCATGTGGTCTCGTCACCTTGCCCCAGATGACGCGGATCTTGGTGCCCCGCACCTCCTTCTGACCCCGGTAGACATACGCAACCCTCTTGCCCAGGTAGAAGCTGTGTCCCGCGTTAATCTCTATCCTTCGGTACTTGAGGTCGGCTCGCGTAACGTACTTGGCAGCAGCAGTGTCATCGACGCCCTCGATCTTGATCAGGCTGGTCCTGGGGTGGGTGTTGTGGCGGCCACGCTGATAGCTCAGGTGGCGACCCCTATAAGGAAATACCCGTCAGCCCGCCCATTCTACCAAGAGTCCGTTGTCGACGTAGATCATCACAGGTCGCGTCGGTCAATCGCGTTCGGAATCGCAACTGGGCGGTCTCGGAGCTGTCGCGAGGGCTTGTACTCACTTGACGTATACTAGATAACAGTTAGCAAATCTCAAGAGTGAGGTTGGAATGCAGTAAGAACAATGCTGGGTATCGCCGCCACGGCTATCCGAGGCCTGCGCCAGCGCTTGTTGCTGCAGAACGTGAGGGTCGGCTCACATCTATGACCAGCTTCGGTAGGCATCTTGTCGGTTGATTGTTTCCCGGTCAATCAATCTCTCCCGGCCACGGTCAAGGGCGATCAGCAAAATGTCGGTGCTGATTCGAAGTCCGGCGTTGGGCGACGTGGTTGTGGCTCTTCACTTCGATACCCCCGAACCGGAATTCAAAAATTGTCGTGGTGCGGCTGGTACCTAGGGCTTGCGACCGTGCGTTTTGCGGGGCGGATAATTAATGGTACCGATTTTGGTTGCTGGGCGGGCAGAACGGTACTAGACTGTGGCTAATTTGGCAGCCGCAAGCCACAAGATGATGCAATTCAAGGATGGAACCCCACATTTGCGAAGCCCCACTCCAACTGCCCCTTCTTCATGGCACCTGACAGGTGCTTCATCGCCATGCGGCCGAAGCCATATTTGACATCTGCTTGACTACACCCGTCTTTCTTGGGTATGAGGAATTCACACCCCCAGGCCGGGCGATCACTTCCGTACCATCAGCCGGTCAACCGATTCCTCAAAGAAAACAGCGTTAGGGACTTAGAAGGTAACATTGCCTATTTGAGAAGCTATACGCTTTCGTTTGATGTTTCTGTCGAGTTACATTCTCCAGCCTCTGCAGTTGAAGTGTTGAGCCACCTCTAACCAAGGAGCTCTATACACAGTAAACATCGATATTAGTCGGACTCAGACCCCAAGAGACAGAACGAAATCTTTCGGCTGCTAATACAGTATCTCGTTTTCATTGCAATCTTCTTTTTTTTCCGTCTTTGTTTTACCTTCTCTTCTTAATCATCTTTTCTTCATCTTCATCTTCGTCTTCTTCTTTCTTCATCTTCCTTCTTTCTCTTCCTGTCCTTTTCATTCTCTCGATTTGATTGATTCTGTTTGCTTGATTCTTGTTGCTTAACTGTCGGGTTGAGTTTGCTGTCCGGCTTCCTTTGTGACCATGGGTTGCAAGCAAGCTAACGACCAAACCATGCTAATAACTACCACTCTGCCAGCCCTCCTACTTCAGGGGAAAAATTGACACATCTCAAGATCGGCCGAACACCCAACCGTTTGTCATCATCCCGGCCAATCCCATTGCATTCGTGATTGGTGTTCCACAGAGCAAAACATGGAGTGTATGCGAGACTTTGCTCGGCTGGAGCCCAGCCTGCAACATCAAATCATCGAGGCCGTGGACACCAATCCGGATGCAGTACGCCATAGCTTGGGAGCTCTCATCGACGGCCGCCCTACGGTCGAACTGGTCACAGACTACATCACGGATATCGATGAACGCTCCAGCTCTTCTGCGAGCTGCAGCAGTGGGTTTTGAATAAATTACCATTGAACGCCAGTTTCTTGCCTTCGTTATGGTTGCCCCAGTTGCAGAGATAAGAGCAAGAATTGATGAGCAGAAAGGGGTAGAACGTCTCCCTTTTGAGATCTATGTAACGGGTCTCAATGAAGGAAGTATATATGCAATAAGAGACTGTATACTTCCCGGGCTATTTCCATTTCCTATGTCTCTCGCTAATACTCGCTCAGACTTTCCAACTTGTCGCTATCTAGCACAGTCCCCATCACTACCGCCTTTGTCAGCAGGTGGCAGTACAGCTGCTAAAGAACGAGATGGATATACTTGTATCTTCTCTGGAACAAGTGATCCTGTAGCAACACCTATTCTCCCTGCTGCCGCGAATGTTGGAAGGGACTCCCTCAATGTCATGCTACCGGTCTTCTGGGGCGCCGAAAAATCGATGTCCTGGCGAAGGTATTACGAAGATGCAGATATCGCCCAGTCAGCCAAAAACCTTCTTTCGATGAACCGTCAACTCTACTTTTGGTTCATTAATACGAAGTTTGCTCTGAAACCTCTTCGGCAAACCCAGAACGAGATAGTGGTACAGTGGTATTGGCTAAAAGAGACGACCCTAAAGCCGCGAATCGAGATCAGGGAAGACCAGGATCCTTTAGCCCAGGCCGGGTTGATAGACCCGAAGAATTGGGGTACAAACCTAGCGCACAAGACGAAGTGGTATTCCCATCGGGACAGGACAGACCTTTGTTGTTCGAGCGCAGAGACTCTGCCCAGTTTCGAGCTGCTGGAGTTACAGTGGAATCCCCACCGCGTTGCCGCTATCAGTGGGGCTGCGGAGGCCACCGACGATGACTACAACAAAAGATACGACGAACTTGATGATATGTGAGGTCCATCGATGAGGCAGCGGGACGAGCATGGTTCTGAGAACTCGTGAGATTAGAAGTCGGCAACATCCGCCGACACTGCACCGGCCCAATGCTTCGCCTCAGACGAAGTGCGCACGTTCTGAAAGCACGAGGTGCCGGAACGGTTCTCGGAATCGAATTCAGGGCAATGCCTTAACTAGATTTTCCTCTACTCTGTAATGTTAGGATTCCATTCTTAGCAATCTTTACTAGTAGAATACTATTCCACTCAAGCAGTGCGGAGAGGCGGTCTACCCCTCGCCAAATGAAGCCGTGTAGACAGACATTGGTATAGCCAGACTCACACTTCTGGGGATGGAATGAATTTCATTTGGCTGCTAATTCTAGTTCTGATTCTTCTTCTTATTTATCTTCTTGTTCATCTTTTTATTTTTTCCCTCTCTCTCTTCTCTTTTCTTCTATTCTTTTCTCTTTTATATTCGTGCTTTTTATTATTTTCTTCGTTTGATTCTATTCGCTTGACTACCTTAATTAGTTAGGTAGTTTGCCTCAACCATCGGGTTGAGGAGCTTGGTGCACGGCATTTTTGGACCTTGGGGTGGGGGTGCATATACAATGCGCGCTAGTTGGAGCCGCAGGGACCTGCGAAGCCGGCCCGGATGTCGGAGAGTCAAGAACTACCTTATCAGTCTCCGTCTTGGCCCACTGAATCAGGGAAACCCGATGCGCCAGGTGGCTGCTCTTCCAGTTTTACTCCCGTCTGGGCTCTCTAGTGTACGTAAGGTATGGCAGTACGTGTACAACGGGCATCCGACAGGCCGGGCGGGTTCTGACCTAATTTCTTCCTTCCGGTGCCTGCCCCGCGGAGATGTGGGCTGAGGTGTCTTATTGTCTCTCGCTGCAACTCTCACTGCATATCACCCAATCATTCACGACGGAAGCATGGCAACATCTGGCTTTTGCAAACCGAGAAGTCTCGCATGTAAAGCGAGGCTTAGGTCTGCCCTCTATCGCCTATCACGACGCATTTCTCACACAACGAAGGCCTTACCAAGGGCTAACCCGCCATCAGCGTGGGGACAGGGGAATTCTGCTGGTGGACAAGTCCTTGTCGGCCCGGCATGGTTCCTGGACCGCTGCAGTGTGTCCGTTTGCCTGTATGGCACTTAGTGTTAACGGTTCGAATAAGGTCAGGTAGTATTTCTCCGTGGAAGAATTCGAGTTAGTGCCAAGTCATCTGGCAGGTGTGGGAGGCGAGGAGGGCACCGCTGCGTCTGTCACAGCAGTGCCAGCCCACGAGGTCATCAGGAGCTCCAATAATGCAACCCGGTGTCCATCCTTCCCCCCACTATCCCCAACGAGATGCAAGTGCTCGGCCGACTTATGGGTTGTGTATTCCCGGACAACTCCTGTGCGTACGCAAAGTGTGCAACGTCAGGGTCGGTTCATGGGGAAGGTAGGCACTTTGGTTTAGTCGCAATCTGTTGAGCTCTTAGCCAGTGCCGTTCCTAGAGAAAAGGTGTGATATCGTTTGCCCCATCTTTGGGACAAGGGGACGGGGTTAAGTTTGTGCGACACAATCCACCAAGCAGGTGTCCAAGCTTCGCCATACCTTCTCAAGAGCTGTCTTATAAAGTGGCCTGTGGACGACATGTAGCGAAACAGAGGCTTTTTCCATTATGTATAGTTCATTATCATTTTACTCGCACAGAGAAGAGGGGGAGGTTCCGTGGCATCCGGAGAAGTCGGGAGCTACATTAGACCTCGATTACGTAGAGAAGAGGTGCCTTACTGTACAGCTCCGGTCCAAGCTTCTCTGCCAGGGCCAGCCAGGTAAGGTACCTGACGCAAAGGCGGGGTCACTGAGTAAGCTGCCCCTCGTTGAAATGTCTTGCTCTTTAGCTCCATCTTTCGCTCATCACTGGCCGCACCTGCCGGTCGAAACTGCCTTTAACCCCGAAACTTTCAGGTTGATCGGACTCCGATAACGTTCCCATCATCTCCAGTTGACGAAACCCTTTCTCCTCGCTTCCAGGACCCGGAAGCACTTTGACTCTGTTCCCCTCACCTACCCGATTCGTTATCTAAGAAGCGCTCGACAAGATGGCCTCTGACATGCATTCCGCTGGAGCGTAAGTTCGCAGCCTGTGCCCCGCAATCAATGACCGCTTTCAGTGGAGCTACCTAGGTTGAGCGACTGGGATAGCTCAGCGCCCGCAAGTGCGTCGCGGACAGCATTCTGGCTTCACTGGCATCAGCAACCAGGCAGATGTGCGGCGATAAACAATGGCTTGCGAGAGAAATGGATCTAAACCGGATGCTGACGGCCTATAAGCGCTGTCGAGCTCAAGGACAATACTGTTATTGTCGTGCTCGGCGCCTCCGGCGACCTTGCCAAAAAGAAGACGGTATGGCATCTCTATCGGGCTTGAAGTATGAATTGGCTGACGTATTGTAGTTTCCTGCTCTCTTTGGGCTCGTAAGTTGCAGGGCCGTACCTGCGCGGAGACCGAATGAGTGAACGTATGACTGAACGCCATCACAGTACCGAAACCAGTTCCTCCCCAAGGACATCAGGATCGTCGGCTATGCACGGACAAAGATGGACCGCGATGAATACATTAAACGGGTTAGATCGTACATCAAGACGCCCACAAAGGACATCGAGCAGCAGCTGGACGAGTTCTGCAACATCTGCACCTACGTGTCTGGCCAGTATGATCGGGACGAGTCGTTCTTGCAGCTCAACAAGCACCTCGAGGAGCTGGAACAGGGCAGGAAAGAAACGCACAGGTTGTTCTACATGGCCCTGCCGCCAAGCGTTTTTACCATCGTGTCGCAGCACCTGAAGAAGTGCTGCTACCCTACTAACGGCATCGCCCGTGTCATTGTATGTCGGAATCTCGTAGGATCCCCCCGCTGCTCTGGCTAACGCAGACACGACGGCAGGTCGAGAAGCCGTTCGGCAAGGATTTGGCGAGCTCCCGGGAGTTGCAGAAGTCACTCGAGCCAGACTGGAAGGAGGACGAAATCTACCGCATCGATCATTATCTTGGCAAGGAGATGGTGAAGAACATTCTCATTCTGCGGTTCGGTAACTCGTTCCTGGGCGCGACTTGGAACAGGCACCATATCGACAATGTGCAGATCACGTTCAAGGAGCCGTTCGGCACCGAAGGGCGTGGTGGGTACTTTGACGAGTTCGGCATTATCCGGGACGTCATGCAGAACCACCTGCTCCAGGTCCTGACCCTCCTCGCCATGGAGCGGCCTATCTCCTTCTCCGCCGAGGATATTCGTGACGAGAAGGTGCGCGTTCTTCGTGCGATCCCGGCCATCGAACCCAAAAACGTGATCATCGGCCAGTACGGGAAGTCGCTTGACGGGAGTAAGCCATCGTACAAGGAGGACGACACTGTCCCGAAAGACTCGCGGTGCCCGACTTTCTGCGCGCTCGTCGCTTACATCAAGAACGAGCGGTGGGACGGTGTTCCCTTCATCATGAAGGCGGGCAAGGCGCTCAACGAACAAAAGACCGAGATACGTGTCCAGTTCAAGGACGTCACCTCCGGGATCTTTAAGGATATCCCGCGGAACGAGCTCGTGATGCGCATCCAGCCGAACGAGAGCGTCTACATCAAGATGAACTCGAAGCTTCCCGGCCTGACAATGCAGACGGTGGTCACCGAGCTGGACCTGACGTACCGGAGGCGGTTTTCTGATCTGAAGATCCCCGAGGCGTACGAGTCATTGATCCTGGACTGCATCAAGGGCGATCACTCCAACTTTGTGAGAGATGACGAGCTCGACGCCAGCTGGAGGATCTTTACGCCCCTGCTGCACTACCTGGATGACAACAAGGAAATCATTCCCATGGAATACCCATATGGTAAGTACAGTTAAACATACATCGATGCCACATTTGCATAAAACTGATGCCCTCAGGCTCTCGGGGCCCTGCTGTGCTCGACGACTTCACCTCCTCGTACGGATACAAATTCAGCGATGCCGCCGGCTACCAGTGGCCGACAACATCGGCTGCAGGGCCAGGCAACAAGTTGTGAGTAGCATGTGGTCAATTTTCTGGGCGAAGTCTGCGGAAATCGAATGTGAACACCGGTTAAGCAATTGCTTCTACCGCAGTTGGGCGTAACGCGAGCTCGATCACGGCAGATCTAAGTCCAGAGTTTGGGCGGTTGTTAGAAATGAGAGTGCTTTTGGGCAATGAACGCCGCGGGTTAGACATGACGCTTGGAGCAAGCCACTCAATGAGATGAAAAGAAGATGGACGGCATATGGACTTACTCGGCTGCTGGTCGTGTATGCAGAGTTTCCGTGGCATTCAATGGTCGCTAGGTAGTTCCGAAGCCACGTAGGAAAAGACGAATGGCTCGGCCCTCGGTAGTATTCAACATGTGGCTCTCTTCCTTTTGAACATTGCCATCAGACTCACGGGGAGAGAGCAACGGTTGATCCTGTTGCCGCCTCATCTCCACGAATGAGACCGCGTAGAACCCGTTCCGGAACTTGCTGCATGGGCAACCACTGCGGAAAGTTACCAATGTAGTCCCGTGTGTTTCGAGACACTTAGGTAGGTCAGATGCTGGCAATTTTCCAAGCTCAAGTTCAGCTTCCGAATTCGGCGAGGGGTCGACATGACGTAAGGGAGCTTTTCAGGCAGATGAGGTGCGAACTGTATTTAGTCACATGTAGGTACCTCCTTGGACAGTCGGCAATGCTCAGCTGCCATCCATAATGGCGGCATTCTGTTCAGACTCTGCTGCCCAAAAGCCACGAATCTGGGTGCTACGAATAGTCAACGCGATGCTGTAAGATTCGGAACCTGAGTGCAACAGAGGTCCTGCCGGATTTTGCTCGGCGGGACAAAGACCGAAGAGTGTGTGGGGGAATGCAATGGGAGGTGGGTCCTAGACAGTCTCGATATTCTTTGACACCAACAATGGGTTGAAGCGGAACAATGTGAAATATTCCAGTACCTCTGTAACCGTAAATTACGGCCTTGATCCACGTTCTTGGCGCGGGTCGTCCAGGCCGCTTATCCTTCCTACCCTGGCTCCCAAAGCATTCTAAGTGGATCGAACTTCGAAACCAGCCATCACCAGCCCGGCAAGCGCGACCGCGACTGTGCGGCAAAGTCGGCGCTCTCACCAACGGATCCCGTCGGCGCATTGTTCCGCGAAGTGCTTGCGAGGATTGCGATACCGACTGCTGCGCTTGCGACACGGCGAGCGCGCGTCGCGATCCTGCGCGGCGGAGGGTTCAAAGCGGAACGGGGTTGGCGACCGGCTCCCTTGCCTTCGAAGCGACGTCCAGAACCGATCGAAGCGCGTGCGACACCACCAGGCCAATCGATCGGCGATGGCGGCGGACGACGGCGGCGGGCTGCCGGCCCCCAAGATGGAGGACGATCTCCACCATATCACGACCGACATAATGCCGCTGGGTCTCCTCCTGACTCGGCTTGCCGAGTTCTCCCAAGCAAAGCTCCAGGAGCACATCATGGAGCTGGCGTCGAAGCCTCTTCCCCAGGTCCTCGCCAACGGCATTGCGAATGGCACGACGAATGGCGTTGCGAATGTGCACAATGCTCCAACCGAAGACACCTCATCAGAAAGCTTAGAGAAGAAGACAATGCTCCTGAACTTCATCAAGGACTTGCACTCAAGATGGGTCAAGGCCTTGGTTATCACTGAGTGGGCCAGGAACGCAGACGAGGTCGGCAAGCTTATCGACATCAGGAGCCATCTTGCCGAAAAGCTGCAGCTCTACCAGAAAACCTTTTGGACTCTGGTTCAAGTCAAGCGGGAGGTGGCGTTTGCCAGGGTTCAAAGCCCGGATCTGAAGACTGCGCTCGAAATCCTCAGCAATGGAGAGGTTCACTGGATGCCAGACGTAGGTTTTGGTTGCTTGGAGTAACTTACAGTGTGTCGGTGCTGACGACCGCCCAGTTTGGTTATTTGGAAGAACCTCTGGCCGCGAAAGACAAGTTGCACTGGATCCACGAGATCGAGATTCACTTGCATGTGAGACTCCAGCTGGACGAATATGATAAGATGCCGGAGCCGTTTAAGCAATACACGGTCGATAACGGCAGGGTCACGTTCGCTGTTCCAGGGGAGTTCGAAGTTGATCTCACAATTGCCTCCGACGATTCATCAAAGCAGTTTTGGTTCCTGGACTATCGGCCGCTCTACAGCCCTGCGCCGTCAGAAGTGCCGGACGATGCCCGGCTGTTCCTCGAGAGGCAGGTCAACAACGCCCTGGCAGCTGATGGTTTGATGGGATGTTACAGATACCTCCATGAATACACGCTCACTGCAAAGATCGCTGAGTTCAGGCGCCAGGCGCTGGAGCTCAGCCGCACTGGTCTATGGATCGACAATCTCAAGATTGAGAGGCTCGATCGCGGATTAGCAATCCAATACTGGCTCAATTGCCAGCACTCTCGGCCGTCGCAGAGCTGGATACTCCTCGGGGTACATGGCGGGAAGGGCAGCGACGGGCTCCAAGATTCTCCAAGCCATCTCATGCTCAGTTGGTTCCGCGACGACAAGGAAGTCAAGGACGCGGACATTCGCTTCGATGTCGACAATATCTCGACCGAGAAGCTGTTGATGACGGTCATTTCCAGGCACATCGAGGATCTACTGTCGCCCATCTACCGAACACTTCTGGCCAAGCGCCGCTATGCCGGTAAGCACGGCCGACTGGCCCTAGATCTTAAGGGGGAACCCCAGGATTTCCGGCTGGTTATGCAATTGGCCGGTGAAGTGGATGCTACGGTTCGCGTCTCGCCCTGGACAGGCGACTTCCTTTTTTCGCCGCACTACGCCGCCGTCTCAGAGGTGCAGAGGAGGTTCAGGACACTGGCAAATCCAGCAAAGGACGGCCCAAATGTCCTGGAGCAGCTCAGATGGTCTTACACAGTCTATCACTTAAGGTCGCTGCCCAGGCATGTTGACTGGAGCGTCCTTCGGGCGTCGCCCGTCCCCTCAGATGAGGTGAAGAACATGGTCTACCAGCAATCCCCGCCTCCTCGAGAAGCGTTTTATGCGGTGTGGGTGAGGCACACAAAGTGGGACCCACACTGGTTTGCTATGCTGAGCCTGAGCCTTGCGGGGGACAGTTGGATGTTGGTCGAGATGTAAGTGCTATGACGTCTCTCACGTATCTGATCTGATGTCTTCGCGCTAACGCCTCTGAAGCTCACCTGAAATAAAGGGCTCACTTTCCCGCCGCATACTTACGTTCAGCCAGCTCCCTATCTCACCGGTAGATTTACTCCATTCCGACATTCTCTTCCAAAAGCTTTACACATTCGGACCAAGCATCATCGGGCAGACCCGGAGTCTCCTCAACCTTCACCAAGAGCGCACGGTGCACGCGGCTCGGGAGCCAGTGGGCGCCGGTTCCTGCAGTTGGCCTTCCCAGATTCATCTGCCCATGATAACAGTACGAGCATCAGACATGCTGCATGGTTGGACTAGTGCCGATGACGCCGATCGCACCCGCTGGGCCGCGGGATTCATCCCCATCATGTACAAAGGACCAGCGCCCCCTCTCCCAGGCGACTCAAGCAGCAGGATTCTGGTAGAGGCGAATGTTGCTGTCTCAGATCGTGCCAAGTTCGAATTCCTCGATCGCAAACTTGATCGTGATGTTCACTACGACCGCCATACCGGCCGGTTCACCTTGCGATTCCGTCCGGAAATTGGTTCTGGAGTCATTCCGTTGCTCCGGGCTCGCATGCAGGCGCTCGAGCGCCTGTTAGATTTCGTCGATGCCATCCATCGAGCCGGGAAACAGGTGGCCACGGAGAGGGTCACACTCGGTGAGATCATGTTCACCTATGGTGGTAGCACCGCTGTGGCTTTACCACCGAGCCAGCTGTTACCCAACCAACCGGAGCAGCGACTGTGGAAGGTGCGGCTCGACCTGAGCAGGGAGCAAGGCGTGGACGTCGTTTTGGAGAAGGACAATCCTCATTTTCGGGTTATCGACTTCCTCCGTGCAACGGCGAATTCGGCCCAGGCCAAGGGCATACCGACATGGCTTGCCCTCACGCTCCCGCTCTTCCGAGCACTGGAGCGCCTGCAAGACGTGTGGGACCCTGTGTACGCCAACGGGCGAGGTGCTGGATGCTGGATACTCCATAAATCTTTGGACTGGGTGACGCTTCGCTTCACCTTCGGTCCACCCAAAGGCCGGCGCCTGCAGCTGGACATCAAGGCCCGAGAGAGGGAAGGCAAGCTCATGTGGCACGTCTCGCGCCCGTTGACCGACATCAACGCCCACAACGAGAACGACGAGTTCAATCAGATTCTGGCCCAGCGTGTCTGGTCGGTTAATGGCGACGGGTTTAAGGGCCTCATGACCGGTGCCGCGGCAGATTGGGAGCACGGCATCGAGAATCTTCTGGCACTCATCAGCGACACAGTGCTGTCCATGGTTGGCACGTCTCCGCCTCCGCAATTGCAACCACAGCACGGTTTACCGTAAGAGAGGTCGATACCGGTAGTTAGCGCATGATTCTGTTAGGATTGGAAACGGGGCAGCGGGTCTTTAGACAAAAGGGAAAAGCGGGCATTATACCATGGGGATGGGTACAGGTTATGACATTAGTATAGGTTCATGATACCAAGACACAGATAATGAAAACAACGCAAACGGCGTGGACCACCGCGTTTGCAAAGCCACCAGTTCCGTTGCCCAGGCCCCCTTTCTTCGAATCCTTCGAAATCGGGGATATCTAGAAACAAGCATGCGCCGCCTTTTCTCTAACCCGTGACCAGCAAGGCTCTTCCTAGTAGCAGCGGGTAATAGAAGTCTCATCCGTTCCAGACTCTAGACGCACAGCCTTAAAACTTTCAAACAACCAATACACAGACACGCACACACAGACGCACACAGATACACATACAAAGTGCCTAGCATCCCAAACATCACCTCCGCAGCCGCGGAATCGCAGGCCGTATCTCCCCGTTCTCATCCATGTACGCCCCGCTCTGATACCGCAACGGCAGCATCATCTTCTCCATCGACAGGTACTGCGGCTGCCGCAAGAACCTCTCCAGCCCGGTCTCGCCAACGCCCAGCCCCTCCCCGCCACCATCTTGCTGTTGCTGCTGGGAGGAGGATGATGACGACGAAGACGTGCTGGAACCGGAACCGAAACCGCCCGCAATCTGCATGGCCATGTCCCGCCCCGCGCGCAGCATGTACAGCACCCCGGGGCTCTGGTACGACTGGCCCGCGACGGCCAGGCGGCCCTTGAACCCCCACTCCAGGTCGGCGTGCGCGGCTCGCATGCGCGCCGCGTGGCCCACGAGGTGCTGCGGGATGCAGTCGCGGAGGAGCCGGGCCTGGGCGTAGGCCTGGGCCGAGAGCTTGGAGTCGATGTTTGGGAGGTGGCGCTGGACGGCGCGCTTGGCCATGGCGATGGCGCTTTCCGGGTCCGGGAGGAAAGACGGCGGTAGGTCATCCCAGTAGTGGCCGCCCATCATGACGGTCAGCTTGGTGCCGACGAGGGTGTCGGCGCCGCGGTGGATGACGGAGAAATCATCCTGGCTGAGCCTGAATTCGCGGTCCGAGTCGAAGATTACGCCGAGAATGCACTCTGGGTTGGCGTCGTGGGGCAGGGCCTGTGGTAGCAGGTAGCCGAAGCCGTTGTAAGGGGAGTTGAGTCCGGGCACGGGATACCAGATGTTGACGAGCATGATTGTTACGGCGCTGGACTCGGCGAGAGAGGGGAGGCGGCCGTCTGTGATGTTGGCGAGGGTTTTGGAGTAGAGGGTGGAGACTACTTTTTCGTAGGGGACGGGTTTCTTGTTCTTCTTGGTGGCAATCTAAGTAAAGGGTCAGGGAGGAAGTTTGAGTTAGCATGGTGTTGGTGACGGGTAGAATCCAAAAGCAGGCACTGCTTACAAAAACTCGATCGAAGTCATCGAGATAGCGGACAGACTCAACAGGGTCACCCGTTCTGATCGTAACATTGGGGTTCTTTTTCAGGGCGTCGGCGAGCGCGTTGGTCAGAGTGCTGAAGCCGTTTCGGAACCAGAGCGCACTGGACCCAAGGTGCTGTGATGCTAGATCAAATACGGCTTTGTCTTTGATGATCTGGGTCATCATCTCATAGTCAACTCGGCGCACCCGTACGTTGGTCAGCGGCTGGTCACTGGGCACGACCATGTCAGCCCACGGCCCGCTCGCAATGCTCTGCTTCCACACATCGCCGCCAGTTATGCCGTGGACCATGGCCGAGATGGCCTTGTCCACCAGACCAGGGCCTCCAAACCGGTGCGCGTAGTAATCGCCCAGGGACATGTCAATGCGTCCTTTGAAGAGATCCATCTCATATGGATTGCTTCTTGCTGTAATTATGTTGAACAGGGCAGGAATCAGGTCTCGGAAGACGGGCTCGGTAAGCACCCTGCCGGCCTTGGCAAGCAAGTTAAGAAAACCCCCGTTCGTAGTAGGGACGGCAACTAGATGGTCGGGGTAGTAGATATAGCCGTCAACGGTCTCCTCCTCTTTCAAAGAGTGGACGAGTTGATCGGAGAGGCCGAGGTTGGCGACCTGGTTGAGTCGAGAAGAGCAAGGGCGGTTAGCAACTCTTCAGCGCCGTCCAAGCATTGGCAAGGAAATCAAGACACACCATATCGAAGAACACCAGGTCGTCCCACCGGGGGACGCGTCCCGAACCCCCGACCTGCGGCTTAACCATGCGGGCGGCGTGTTCAAAGTGCACGGTCCCTTCCGTGCCGTCCGGGGCTTTCAAGTTGACCTTCGTCGTGTCCACCCAGCCGCCCAGCCGGTCGCTCGCCTCATAGATTGTGATCCTGGCTCCGGGAAGGTTGCGCGCCAGGTACCATGCTGTGGTGAGGCCCGTCAGCCCACCGCCGAGCACGGCGATGGAGCGCGGGCCTTGGTCCTTGTCAGTAGCATAATGTCTTTTGCCTTGGCCACCGCGTACAGGGAGTACAGTCAACGGCAACGCGAATGTCGTGGTTGGCGCTGGCGAGAAGCGGTGATCGCGGGGTGGCGGTTGTCGTGTCCGGGCCGCAAAGGTGGCACGAGAGCTCAGGAGTTGGGCGCAACTTGGAGCTCGCGGAAAACTGCGCTTGGCGCCGGAGCGGGCCGTAGCATGCGCTAGGCAGCGCGGACAGGTAGGGTACATGTCAATGAGTGCTCCAAAGCCGCATCCCGGTTGGGCTGCGCACTCAATGGCTCAGCACAGCGCTGGTGGTGGTAGAGTGAAGACGGAAGTCAGTTCATGGTGGTTCGTGTTATTGAAAGCAGACACGACACCCGATTGGCTGATCTTCGCGATATCTCGCCATTAACCCTAACCCTTAACTGATGGGCTGGCTCAATTCTCACCGTAGGTAAATCTAAGGCACCTTGCTTGTAGCTACTTTACCTACCTTACGTTTGCTAGAGAATAAAAGCGGGACAGGAGGCAAGAGGAAGACAAGACTTGAAGGCCAGTCACTGTAAGGAGCCCTTCCGTTATCTTGGTTGCTGAGCCCATACCTTACATAAGGTACCTTGCCGTGACATAAATTCGAGCCCGGATCAACAACAGAATTCACGCCAGTTACAGTATGGAGACTGAGGGGTCGGCAACGTGAGAGCGAAAGCGACTGCAATTTTATTCTCGCCGCTCATCGCTGTTGATCTGCTAGCCCTTTTCCCCAGACCCAATACAAGTGAAACCCGTATCTAAGACAAAGAAAGCCCCTGAAAGCCCAATGCATAAACCTTCTTCCGCCGTCTGTCCGCCCTGAACGCCTGTATATCGTGATATAGTACAGGACCAAACCCAATACCGAATAGCTAGGCCAGCAACATACTCATCCACATGCCACATGGGCATGTCCTTTGGTAATTGGCCTCCTTTCCTCCTTCCCTCGGTACCTCGCCTCTCATGAGTCCCAAGCCACTCTTTCTCGCAGTCATTCGATTATCCATGCCATATTCCGAGTCCGACGTCCTCTGCTGCACTCCGGCGCACATGTTTCCGTATTGACCACGCGTATTCTACATGACGACCTCCGAGATGCCGGTATCCGCCGTGTGCTCGCCCGACCCGGGCAGGACGACATCCTCGGGAGCGTCCTCGTTCACGAACTTCCTCTCGCTGACATGCTCCTTCGACCCATCGTTGGCCGTCCATACCTTGTCCTGGAAGGTACCCCGTTGACCCTCTTCGTGCATGAAGGGGCAGGTGCGGTTCGTGCACGGGTGGAACTTGCATGGGGTCGTGACGTGGGTGAACTTGCAGTTCGGCACCTTGCACTCGCCGCCGTTGCGGCATGGCGGCATGGTCGGGTGCCGGAACGGGCAGTGCGGGTTTATGCAGTTGGGGAAGAACTTGCAATCTTGCTCACTTTGGTGCGCCGCCTTAGTCGCCGGTGATGGATGGCGGCCAACACACTTTCGGTTCTTGCAAGCCGCACCGAAGCTGCACACGTCCTTGACGTCGATTGTGATTCCCGGCGGCGCTGCCGGGGACTGATGAGCAAATTTGCAGTCCTTGTTTTGGCAGCGCAAGTTGAATCGACAAACCGTTTCGTCAGGGTTTGGTGGTTCGCGCTTTGCCCCTGTCATCTCGACATCGCCCGGGGAGGCTGCCTCTGGCTGACTTCCTTCAGCGGCGTGTTGTTGTTGCTGCTCAACGTGCCCGTTATGCTGAGGGTGTGCCCCGCCACGCCGGAAGTGACTTGGCCTGCCATTCCGATCGAACTGGTGCTTGCCCGGGCCGTGCCCACCACGGCGCGCCATGCCGTTCTGTTGCTGCTGCATCAGGAGTTGTTGCTGCATCTGCTGCAGCATGAGGTTCTGTTGCTCCATCATGGCGATGATGTCCGCTTGTGCAAAACCGGCGCCATTCATTGGGTTCATCCCAACCGCTCCGTTCATGCCCATAGGGCCCGTCGGCATGCCGCCCATGTTCGCCAGCCCAGCCGCAATGTTCGTAGCGCGCGCCATGTTTGTCCGCGGCTGCCTGCCAACGCCCATCCTCGGCCCAGCTGGTGGGCCCCTCCCGATCCTCTCATTGCCGGATTGTGTGCGGACCCGGTGAAGGATTGAATCCTGTGTCCGATCCAACGCCCTGTTGATCTGACCCATCATGCGCTTTTCCCGGCCGCCACGGATGTTGCCATTACGCATTGCCTTGGGTCCTGTAGGACTATGTTCGGTCAGCATGTTGGGACTGGTCGCGGTGAGGGAAAGTAAAGAAAACTTACGCATTGAGACCGGCAGCGGGTGCGTCCGACCTGGTATCCATGTTGACGTCAAGGGAACCATCCATCGACTCATCCTTAGGCCCGTCCACGGCATCTGCGGGCTGCGTTTGCCCAGTGCCTAGTTGTGAGCTGAGGATTTCGATCTGTTCGAACAGCCATTTCGAAAAGGCAGGGGCGGTTTGGTCGTCGGGGCCCAGTCCAAGCAGGTCGCCGGCAATTTCGCTAGCAATCTCGGAGTCGGTCTTCCCGTTGGCAAGCATGAGGAGGAAGTACTCAGACATGGCGGAGCCTTCGGCGCCAGGGCCGGCCCATCCAAGCTCTGCGATCTTGCCTTGAATGGCCGTGTGCAGGGCCTCCGCGAGGGGCGTGCCGAGCGTGACCTCGACAGACATGGTGACGGGTGTGGCGAACAGTCTTCAGGCAGAGAGTAGGAGTGCCGTTCAGTTCCGGCTGAAAGATCTCGGTCTTTAGCTCGCGCGCGACCTAACGAGGGCAGGACGATCGGTTGTCCGGTGAAGTCGACGACCAATACAAGTGATGCCTCTTCTCGCGACGCGACTCAAGCGATCACTGCGCGCAATGCTGTCCGAATTGCGGGGGGCTGGATCCTATCGGAAGAAATATGCCGCGGGAAGATGGAAGAAGTTTATGTCCGGGGCGGATGGGTTGTGAATTGAAAGGTTTGTGGGTTGACTCGATATCGAGGATTTCAATGCACGCCGTGGAGCCAGAACCTCGAGTGAAACTAAAACCACGGTTCAGCAAGCAAGCTCTGGGTGGCTGGTGGCGGGAAGGAATTGTGTAATATCACGTGATCCAGCCTCACCCGCCCGCAGTCTTCTGTGGCGCTCCGCCACCCATCCGAGTCTGCGGATTGGTTGGCTCCCATCGTTGCCTTGGTCACTGTGAAGTGTGAACCTGTACATTTATTCCGTCACTTTCCCATCACCATCACATCCACATCACATCCAGAACCCGGGCTCGAGCTGTGTTCCTGATTACTTAGGCCGTGACATATTTGAAGGGTCGCCTCCTCCCATTTCAGTGAAAGCAAGATCCACGACAGCTCTGCTCCAACCTCCAATTAGAGACGTCATGCACTCATTTTGGCTGGACTGAACGTTTCTGTGCTGTCAACGCGGGATTCACTAACATGGCATATATGATGTATAACAACATGGAAAGTTGGGGGAGGAAGATCACGCTTTCTGCTCCGCATGCGGTGCCATGTCTTCGACCGGCACAGCTCTCCTAGGTCTATCACTGACAAGCAAGTTGGGACGACAGATGTCTACCCCTCACGGCGCATTGCGCCGCCCAGATACTGTCGAGTAACGACACCATACCTCTAGAGGAGTAGCTCCCAGCCATGCATGCTGTTGCAACCTTTAAGACTGAGGACTGCCTCACGCCGTTTCTAATCCTTGGTCAGTTGAGCGGATCCATCGCCTTTCGCGGTCGTGTCTCCGACCTCATGATAGAGTCAGATAGACTCGTTGGGCTGCTCTGCATCAAGAGCCTCCTTCCCAATGCAGTAAGCCTAGCCCACTCCTTTCCTCATGAACATGAGGTGCATTTCCACTTCCAACACCCGTCACTGGTTGCGCCCTCAACAGTGGCGTCCACCAGCCACAAAATCCAACCTGACGTTTGGGATCGACATATTATCTCCCTTGATTGGAAGGCATTGTGCGGTGACCGGGCACCCGCAGGACCATGCGCAAGCAAAGGACAGATCTGCTGCGCAACCCACCCAAGGTTCTCACTTCAAATGACCTTTAAGGAAGTGATCGAATAACAAGATATGAAAGACCCCGAAGGCACAGATTCCGAGTCGAACGGATTCAGCATTCCCCAGACGTGGCTGGCTTGTCAACTTGGCTCTCCCACTTGGTGTAATTGTTCTAGGCAGACGTAACGTTGCGCCACGCAGAGGCAGGAGCAAGATTCGGATCAGCGCCTTCCCCCCGTCCCAATTGCCCAGGAAGCAACAGGGCCGAAAGCTGACCCGTGCCTAGCCCCAGCCTCGCGGATCGGACGTGTGCTCTGGCACGGTCCGCTGATTCTGGGGTGTTGCAGTCCACTCACAAGGGAAATCTCGGTGCTATCCCATGTTTTTGGTTTGTCGCTCTCGGATTGCAACCAACCTTCGGTACCGGAGCAGGTCCTGTTGGTCAGTTGGGTTCCTTGCATCCAACCAAAATACCCGAATGAACGTTCATGCGCTGAAACTTCATGTATAAACATTCCAGACTCTCCCCTGCCTTGTCCCGCGCCGCCCTACATATAAGCCCAGGCACCACCCCGCCGCTTTCTGCTGCCCCTCTACAACACTCCATGCGTGAAGGCATGAAGTAGTTCTCTCTCAAGATGTTGCCAACGCTATTTTCGTGTCTTTCTCTCATTCTCCTCGCCGTCGGTCCTGCCGCGGCGATCTGGCCGGCTCCCCAGAGCTTCACCAACGGCACTTCGGTCCTCTACCTGCATCAGAACATCAAGGTCACGTATAATGGCGAAAATGTATGCTGGCCTTCTTGCTCTTCCCTTCATACATGCCCAATGCAGGGACAGAGGACTGAACAATACTTGTACCAACAGATCCAGTATACCTACGGTTATGTGCCGCGCACCTTGACAAGCAAGGAGGTGGTCCAGGCCGGGGTGTCACGGGCGCTCACCGGCATCCTCAACAGCAACTTCGTGCCGTGGAAGCTGCACAAGCCCGGAGCGGACTTCGAGCCCCACCTGTCGAAAGGCCAGAAATGGTTGCAGACGCTGCAGATCGTCCAGACGGGCAAGGACGAGCCCAGCGCCTTTAAGCCCCTGGCCGGCGAGGTCGACGAGTCGTACAACTTGACGATGAGCGCCGAGGGAGACGTCAAGCTCACAGCCGTCTCGTCGATCGGAGTCCTCCGCGGTCTCGAGACGTTTACCCAGCTCTTCTACCAGCACTCTAAGGGGAATTTCTGGTACACGCCGTACGCGCCGGTCTCGATCCAGGACGCGCCCAAGTTCCCGCACCGCGGCGTCATGATGGACACGGCCCGCCACTTCTTCCCGGTGTCCGACATTCTGCGGACCATCGACGCCATGGCCTGGAACAAGCTGAACCGGCTGCATATCCACGTGACCGACTCGCAGTCGTGGCCGCTCGTGATCCCTTCGATGCCCGAGGTCTCGGAGAAGGGCGCGTACCACTCCAGTCAGACGTACTCACCGGCCGACGTAGAGAAGATCCAGCAGTACGGCGCCGAGCGCGGCGTGGAGGTCTACTTCGAGATTGACATGCCGGGCCACATCGGCTCAGTCTCGCTCTCCCACCCGGAGCTCATCGTGGCCTACAACGTGCAGCCGTACTACTGGTACTGCGCGCAGCCGCCCTGTGGCGCCTTCAAGCTCAACAACACGGCTGTGGATGCCTTCCTGGAGAAACTGTTCGACGATGTGCTCCCGCGGGTGGCGCCGTACGCCGCCTACTTCCACACGGGCGGCGACGAACTCAACGCGAATGACTCGATGCTGGACGAGGGCATTCGGTCGAATGACTCCGCAGTGCTGCAGCCGCTCCTGCAGAAGTTCATTGACACGCAACACGCGCGCGTGAAGAAGGCCGGTCTGACACCCATCACCTGGGAGGAGATTCCGCTCGATTGGAATATTACCATGGACAAAAACACGGTCGTGCAGTCGTGGCTGGGTGGCGACTCGGTCAAGAAGCTGACGGGCTTGGGGTACAAGGTGATCGACAGCAACTACAACTTCTGGGTAAGCACTCACTTTCTCCTTCACAGATCGAGGCTCGTGAACGACCCAGCAAAACTGCCCGCTAACTCAGAACGCAGTACCTCGACTGCGGCCGCGGCCAATGGCTCAACTGGGCGAACGGCGCTGCCTTCCAGACAGGCTACCCCTTCAACGACTGGTGCGGCCCGACCAAGAGCTGGCAGCTCATCTACTCGCACGACCCGACGGCCAATCTGACGGCCGAGGAAGCCAAGCTCGTGTTGGGCGGCGAGGTCGCCGCCTGGAGCGAGACCATCGATTCAGCGAACTTCGACTCGCTCGTCTGGCCGCGCGCCAGCGCCGCGGGCGAGGTGCTCTGGTCGGGCAGGCAGGACGCGGCCGGGCAGAACCGGAGCCTGATGGATGCCGCGCCGCGGCTGAACGAGTTCAGGGAGAGGATGGTGCTGAAGGGCGTTGGAGCCTCGCCGTTCCAGCAGCAGTTCTGCACACAGGGCGCGCCGTGGGAGTGCGAGTATCCTGCGTGAGCGGGTTGGAAGAGGGCGCCTTGGTTAGGTTTCGTTTCTTGATGCCGTGCTGATTCAGAGGTGTGGTCTTTTTATCGAATACCATGGTCGTTTTGCATGCGGCGGTGATGAGAGAGCAATGACAGGACAGTCCGGAACCGTTCCGATCGGAGCGCTTCCGCGCATTCGGGATACACCCGGTGGCTTCGACACAACTCATTCCCGTGCCTCCGTCCGCCGTCCAGGATTCCTTTTTCTTCTTGTACATACATACATACCTAACGATCTAAAGGCCGGCATCTGGGAGGAGTAGCATACCCTGGCAGACTTAGGGTAATAGCATAATGGCCATCACGATCCATCAACGTGACGGAGTCCTGTTTTCAAATGGAAAGGAGTGCTTTGACCTTCCTATCGGTAAGCGGTGAGAAGCCTCCGTGTCACGACACATTATCGATGCCGGCGGTGTTCCGCGGGCTCCCGATGCAGTGCGGCGGAACAGTTCGTTTTCAGTTGCTGTACGTCCGAGCCTCCGGCGGGCGGAAGGGTTGCTCCATCCCGAAGTGGGGTCGGGTGGGCAGGACTCCAGAATCAGGTCTGGGCGCAACGACAGAAGAGGCCAGCGCCGTGCATTAGATACGATCCAGGGCGTATTCGCGGGTTCCATTGGCACATTGCGTGCGGGGAAGCTTTGCGAAGGGATGGACGGCAAGCCATGCTCGGGAAGATTCCAAATCGTTAACGGTGGGCATATGAAAGCCCGTCTTATGGAAAGTTAAAAGCTTCCCACCCACCACGGCACAGGAGAATGAGGAGACTCAACTACGGGCTTAAGCGAGCACGGATCGCTGATTGGACGAGCTCCGCTCGGCGCCTTGCCAGGAAGGAAGTCGCTCTTGTCTCCAGGGAAGGTTCCATCCCACACCTGCGGCTTGATGCATGCCACGATGCAATACTCCAAACGCAAAATGAAGAAGCTCCTACACAGTATACTCGTGTTTCTCCATTCTGTGTTCCGTTCCGTCGTGTGCTTATTGTTTGCTGCGCGACGAAGCAAGTCAGACGGGATGTTGCCGACCGCTCCACCCGGCATTGGAACGAATGCATGGGCCCGATCCCGAGCTGCTGCCAGACGGAGCTCGATCACTTGTTCCATGCATGAACTTGCGCCAGCGGGTGGTCTGAGGAGAGCAGCTGAAGGATTGGAAACCAGGACCATGAGAATAAAGACACCCGGCTCACATCGCAAGTGGGAAGCCACGCCAACTGACCATTGGGATCCCCCGAGGTTCACGGCCTCCAGGAGTCTATGTACGCTCGATTCCGAATATCCCCGCCTTGTAGAGCAGGCCCGGGGTAACGTATCAGAAGCAGCAGAGATGCCTGGCACTACGGTATGTACATGAGGTTCCAACGGTTCTCTGATGTAATGTACTTGCCTTTGAATTGTCGAATCGAGCACCGCAGGAATCGAACGCCGTCCGCCGGCGGCACGAGAACCAGACACGCCGTGTAGCGTAGCTTTGCGCCGGGAAGCTGCCTCGGCACCAGTGGGGCATCCCTCCGTTCCAGAGATGCATTCACGTCACCTTGTCCCGCTTCTGGGACAACCTTTCTGTCACTTCGATTCCGACCCTGGAATGACACGCTATCCTGTATCCGCCATCCTGGCCCTCCGTTTGGTGCCGCGGGCTGCCGAGCCGTGCTGGGTTTCTCTTCCAAGGCACTTGGCATACAAGTCTCTCCCATGGGCTCTCTCGGTTGAAGACCTCTACCTACCCTAACTTGAAACGAGGCGACTCGGACTACGGCACTCGGGCTTCATTCATCCCCGCGGTCCCCACACAATCCGTCGACTGCATCTTTCTCTGGACGTGGCTACGTCTTCTGGGCGAGCAGGTTGAGGCAAATAAGGAGCAGGGCTCCCTGGCTATCTTGGTTCTTAATCCCCAACTGTCTTGACCACAGCGCCAGCAAGACATACATGCATGTTATCAGGTCGTACCCCTAAGGCGTCTTATCTGTGTCCCGCTGCTCAACATATTCCCCTGGCCGGGCTCCAGTAATCCCTGGCTCGTCCTCCGGTTCGGCCTCAAGACGCACGGCCGGGTGCTGCCTCGCCGGCCGGCTCACGAGTACTTGTACATGTACTCCGAGCCCACCAGCAGAACCCCCTTCTCCTTCAGACACAGTGTTCATTTGCAGCGTCTAGTCAGACCGGCTGCTTGACAATGGGGCTCGTCGAGATACTTGTCGAGCATGTCTCGGTCAAATCGGTCCTGGCTCTCGTGCCAGGCCTGCTGGTGGCCTACATGTTCGTGGCTCTCGTAGTGAGGCCGCAATGGAAGGAGATGAAGTTGGCCAGGATGCCGGGTGCAAGGGCACCCAAGATCAAGTCGAGGGTGCCATTCGGTGAGTATCCCCTCTCGGGTGATTCACTATGTCTTAGACACGGGAATAGCTAAGACGGCCCAGGCCTCGACTTCATCTACGAGGGCATCCGCGCAACAATGGCGTATGACAACCTCGAATTCTGGAGGAAGATGTTCCGCGACATCAAGGCCGAGACAGGCGAAGGCTCCCTTGCCGGCCGCCGTATCGTCTTCACCATCGACCCCGAGAACATCAAGGCCATTCTCGCCACCCAGTTTAGCGACTACGGTAAGGGCGAGCCGTTCCACCGGGAGTGGAAGGCCTTCCTCGGCGACAGCATTTTCACGACCGACGGCGCGCTCTGGCACGATAGCCGCCAGCTGCTCCGCCCGCAGTTCATCAAGGACCGTGTCAGCGACCTGCATGTCTTTGAGAGCCATATCCAGACTCTGTTCCGCGCAATCGCAAACGGAGGCGCCCTGAACGGAGAGAACCAGCCGGTCGATATCGAGGCCGGCAACGGGAAACCCGTCGACATCTGCGATCTGTTCTTCCGCTACACGCTGGATGCCGCCACCGACTTCCTGCTGGGCTACGATGTCAAGTCACTCAGGTCTGTTTTGTTCATCCATCCCTTTCCCCTTGTCAAGGACAGTGGGATGCTGACCCTTTCCCAGCAACCCCCGTCAAGAGTTTGCCGAAGCCTTCGCTGAAGCCCAGCGGGTCCAGAGTCTCGTCTCGCGGGCCGGTGCCCTCAACCAGCTCGTTCCCCGCGGCACGTTCCGGCGTGCCATGGGGGTGATCAACAACTTCATCAACCAGTATATCGAGCGCACCCTGCGCCTGAGCCCCGAGGAGCTGGCCGGCAAGACCAAGAGCGATGCCGGGTACACCTTCCTGCACGCGCTTGCCGGCTATACCCGGGACCGCCAGGTGCTTCGCGACCAGCTGATCGCCGTGCTGCTGGCCGGCCGAGACACCACGGCTTGCACGCTGTCCTGGACCATCTACGAGCTTGCGCGGCACCCGGAGGCGCTCGCGAAGCTGCGCGCCGAGATCTTGTCTGTGGTCGGGCCGACGCGGGCCCCGACATACGAGGATCTGAAGAGCATGAAGTACCTGCAGAACGTGATGAACGAGACACTGCGGCTGTACCCCGTGGTTCCATTCAAGTACGTTCCTTCTCCCCCTTTACCCTTTCCCAATCTGCTTTCTAATATCGTCTCCTCAGCGTCCGCCTCGCTCTCAAGGACACCACGCTCCCGCGCGGCGGCGGGCCCGACGGGTCGCAGCCGATCAAGGTGCTTAAGGACACGCCGGTCGCCTACTCGACGCTGGTCATGCAGCGCCGCCCGGACCTGTACCCGCCGCCCAGCGCCGACTTCGCGCCCGTCGACCAGTTCAGCCCGGACCGCTGGTTCCGCTGGCAGCCCAAGCCCTGGCACTACATACCCTTCAACGGCGGGCCGCGCATCTGCATCGGCCAGCAGTTCGCGCTGACCGAGATGGCGTATGTGCTGACCCGCCTGTTCCAGCGGTACGACCGCATCGATAACTACATGGGTGAGATTGATGGCGGGAAGCCGACGTTGAGGGCCGAAATTGTGTTGCAGCCTGGGGATGGGGTGAAAGTTGCGTTTTGGGAGGCGAGGAGGACGACGGCGACGAGGGAGAAGTGAGGATTGTGCGGAGGGAACTTGGGAAAGGACACGCATTTTGTTTTGGAGGGACAGGATTAATCGAGACTTCTACAGTCACTGGGATATATATATGATGACTTCTTTTCGGTATATCAGGTTTATGGGAATGGTCAGCTGTGTAAGATTAGGTGATAACAGACGTCGTTTCTGCTTGATTACTGCTATTGGATTGTCTCTCCTGTGTCAGCAGAGCTGAAATACGTGTAATCTTGCGCTACTCTCATGTTCTAATGTTCAGAAGCTGGTATAACCGTCAGCCAGAAGATGATGTACTTTGTCTCTTCTGCCTGTTTTTTTTCCCTTTCTTTCGCTTCCTATTCTCTTTCTACGGGTTGATATAAGTCAGTTCATCTGAGCAGCCCGTCATCCAAGGACTCGGCCGCTTATATGGCGTGGTTTGTGTCCGTCCACCTCTATTAGGCTAGGTAACAAAGAGCATGGTCCTGCCCAGCGTGCCCAGAATAGGGGGAACACCATGTGCCGCTCATGAAGCTGTCATACGAGTCTCTTGGTAGGCGTATACCCAGAAAACGTCACCTCCAAGGTGTTTTAATGATAATGAGCAGAGGAAAATGCACAAAAATTCACCGACTTACCCCCTCCGAGGAGGGAGGCTAGTCGGCTACGAAATCCCCAGGAAACCATGGCCAGTGCGAGGAAAAGTCGGTCTCGGACCGGATTGAACTGATGACCTCTCGGTCACCATTCGGCCGTTGCCGGTACCGTACTCGGTGCCCGCTAGGCTACAGTCCCCTGGGGAGTTGGTTGGAAGTCCATGCGGAAAACTCGTATATTATGCTAACGGCACCCGGCGCCGTGGCTCGCCTCACACGGAATGAATCATTGGTGCCAAACACTCCGGTGATACCATCTCTTTCTGGCCACCAAGGTAGCATGCTCTAAGTCCCGAACTCATGATAATAGCATCTTCCCCTTCTACCACGTCGTTAGGTAGCTCATCACATCTTGTAACTCTCCCTGATGGCCTCCCCAAGCCGCCTGATAGCCTCCCTCATATTTCTCGGGTTAGCGGCGGCAAAGGTAGCACGGAAGTACAACCCAGACGGAGGAGTATCTTGCTCAGCTCGGAACCACGACCCGCGGGCGACAAGGACTCCCTTCGATATACAGCTGTTGAAGATTTCCTCTTCATTCTCAAGAATGCTCTTGGTCGAGGCATGCGGATGCTGTTCATGGTCGACTTTCAGCCAGTGCTGTTACCAACCCATTGTCAGCGTGACATAGACCTGACGAAGGAGGAGGGAAAGAGAGAGAGGGATAGAAACTCACAAACATGCCCGCCTGCGGCGGATTCCAGCTCACCACCTCCTTCGGCAGGAACTCCTCACAGGCCGCAACCATGACATCCCTCCTCTTGGTATACTCCATCCGCAGATTCATCAACCATCGCAAATACCCCTCATGCCCCCACCGCTCGTCCAGCAGCTTGTGCAAGATCACCTGCGAGAACCCGCTCGGGCCCTGATTCGCAACCTCGGCATGGCGGATGAACCTCTCGACAATCTGCTCCGAAGCCGTGATCCACCCCAGCCTCGACCCGGGCACCACCACTTTCGAAAACGAATCCATCCGCAGCACCCGCCCATCCACGTCCAGGCTCAGATACGTCGGTATCAGCCCCTCGAGGAACTCCTCCACGCTCGCCGGCGGCTGCGTCCCAGGCTTCTGCATCTGCAGGTAATAGTACGGCTCGTCCTCCACAATAAACACGTCATGCTTCCTCGCCACCTCATAGATCGCCCTCCGCCTCTTCTCCCCCTGCGTCGCGCCCGTCGGGTTCTGGCCCGAGGGCACCGTGTACAGCACATGCGGCTTCCTCGCGCCGCCCCGTTCGTTCGGATCCCAGCTCTCCAAAATGGCGTCCATGCTCTCGGGCAGCAGGCCCTCCCCGTCCATCTTCACGCCGACCACCTTGACTCCAAGCGGGGCCGCCGTCTCCAGCGCGGTCGAGAAGGAAAACTCCTCCGTCAGGAGCGAATCCCCCCGCCCGTGCCCGTCGCACAGCATGCGCAGCGTCTGCTCCAGCGCGCCCGTGCTGCCCACCGTCAGACAGGTGCGCCAGTCGGCGTAGGGCGGCGGGCCGACCAGCTCGGTGTGCTCCGTCACGAAGCGGGTCATCTGCGCGGAGCCGTTGGCCTGGCCGTAGTTGAGGGCGATGGAGAGGTCGTATTCGATCGTGGAGTCGGGCCGCGAGGCGTCGTACTTGCCGATGTGCACTTCCTCGCCGCCCGGGGTGGACATGGTGGCGGCCTCGGAGAAGTGAGGGGGCACGGGGATGCGCAGGTTGATGGAGGAGATGGGGAAGTATTCCGGGCAGGGCAGGCCGCCGCCGAGGGAGATGAGGCCTGGTTGTTTGAGGTGCTTTGCGGCTTGCTTGAGTTTGCACGGCTCGCGGAGCGTGGACTCTTTCGTGAGGTGGTCTGAACGAGGAGTCAGTGACCTGCTAAGGGGGGATTGCAGCTGAGGGAGAGGCTTACGGTCCCATCGTTTGGCTTTGGGTTTGCCTATTGACTGCTCATGGCAATCATGCCGTGTCAGCTAGCATATCTCCTATGTACGATTGTTTCCATGTTGTCATGACGTGGGGGATTAAGGGGCAAGGCAGCCCCTGAAGCGTTAGGGTCTACGCACGGGGTCTTTAAACATATCGGCATCGCTATATGACGCTGTCGGAGCGATCAGCCGCCCGGCTTTGGCGCGTCTTTCCTTAATGTCGGCGATAGTGATGCGCTCCCTGGGTCTAACGGGCGGCACCGGCTCGGCCTCAGGGAGCCTGGCGGACGTGCCCAGAGCTTCGGAGGCGTCCCGGGATTTGGAGTGGAAGTAGGAATGAGACGGACGCGGAAGTTGTTGTGTGGTGCGGCCCCGGAGAATGCTGAGCCCGGAGCGGGGCTGCGGGGAGGTTGAGTGCGGGAGGCCCCGGAGGGCTCTAGTTCGGATGACGCTCCGCATTGCGGTCCGGGCACGGAAGCGGAACGGGGGATCGCCAAGGAGTTCGGACGGCGGGGAACCGGGCCCGAGCCAGAGTCATAAATGCGCTTACAATCAAGAGAGCAAAACGGAGAAGTCAAGAGACACAACCAATTCAGGTGATAATTCCAATCGGAGGGAAAGACGGTTGAAGAACAAAGAATAAGGGTGCCCCACGAGATGATTGTCGAAGGGAATTTGGAATAGGAAGCTGCAAGGGGTTTGTTTGATAAGAGGCGGCCGATGGCGGGTCACGCGCCCGAGGTTAGCCGTTAGTAACCCGTTAGACCACTGATCATTTGGGACCGATAGCGCCCTGGTAATAACACCGCTCTTTAGCCGTGTACGTAATAAGAAGACCGCTCAGGACTACCTCAAGCTTCAGGTTGGAGAATAGGATTCTACCCTCCATGGCAAACAGAAGACGCGAGACTCGACCAAATGCTGGTATCGAAACTGCACTCGTGCCTCGTTGATATGCGCCGCCGATGTATTGTATGCACAAAGTGTCATGAATCGAGTGGTTGCCCGTACCTCCTTCTTACCCATAAATGCAGTAGATACTATATGCCGCCGGCCCTCATTATGGAACTTAAAGCCTTGAGTGTTTTGAAGTGCCGCTCGCTCGTAACCGTGGGTTCGACCAACCATGTACTTCCCCAGTCACGCCATGCCATGCCGTGCAATGAAGGGATGAAGAGCCTTTCAGATCATAGTTCCCGCTATATTTCATAACCAACTCCGGAACGTAACCGCCCCTAGCCCGTGACCATAATGACGTGTCCGCCACCTGCCCTCCTGTATAACAGTAAAAACCCCAGTGCTGGATTCTCCTGGGCGTGCTTTGCTCGACGACCCCTGAGCCCTGAACATAAAATGAGAGCCTTGTCAGGCAAAGAAACCACAATTGCATAGATTATGACTAATGGCAGAGCAGCACTAAGCTGCCCTGGACTTGACAGTCCAATGCCCGCGAAAGAGCTTGAAATCTGGCCATGGTTGGGAAGAAAACGCTGCATAGGAAGGGCACGTTTGGCTTGTCGACGTACCGTCCCGATGTTGAATGAAGGAGCGTCTCTTCCGCCAGGAGTACACAGTGCCAGTGCTGAAGTTGTCACACCTCACTGAGGTCCGAGCAGAGGATGACCTGACTCCACGGTTCCGTGATCCGAGTCTACGTCAGACACTGGGTCGGGGTGTCTCTCTTCTCCTTCCCTAGCACTACTGACATCTTGCTCAGCTTGGGAATTCCGTTCCGGTGGAATATGATCCGGGAAAAGGCTCTGTGTCAGGGCGTCCCAGTGCGGCCGGAATTGGCCTTCGACGCTGGAAAGGGAAATGTCAGTGGCATTAGTGTTGGTTCGATGGCTGGTCCTGGAGGATGGTCCACCTCGAGCAAAGTAAAGGGGGTTCCGCCGGTTGGACTCAAACCAAGGCAGAGGGCCCGGCAGGGTAGACAGAGTTCTGCGTGAACATCCACTCCACCTATCAATCGATGCCATTGATAACTCGTCCTCGGCAACAACGGAGACGGGGCGATGCCCGGTGAGCTGCGAGACCTCGTAGGTGGCAACCGTGATCAGGCTTAAGGAGGCAATAAAAAGCGGCAGCCAGGGTATGAGATCTTTCCTGGAGGGTCCAGCCGATAGGGCGGCGACCAACAGGAAGACAAGGGCGGCCGCTGCGGTATATGGTCCGAACCTAGTGACGGTCAGCAAACAGTGATGACCACTGTGTGTACTTGGATTCACGTACCTAATGAAGGGCTCTATATGAAGGGTGTGAGGAAAGGACGCCTATTGGGTTGGTCAGCCCGTGGGTGGCCCGTGCACCCA